>JAHZNA010003680.1:0-59194 GCA_027743935.1 Sinodicranocentrus sp. ZH6 | reverse complement strand
CAACGAATTCAGTGGAAATGAGATTGTATTTTAGTATTTTCCTGAAATAAATGACCCAATAATGTATCCACAGGTAAAAAAAAACAAGATAAGATAAATTTCAATATGCACTCGTACTCGCACTCGAAAAAATGAACACATTACCGAACGAACTTTTTTATGTGGTAGAAAATGTTTCTCTTCTTTTAAGAAAAAAATATGCGTGGAAAAATTGTGCGTTTTTTGTTCTTGAAAAAACGTAAAGATGAATACAGATAAATGAAAAGATATAGACAAGTGATTATGTGCCAGACACACCTGTTGGCTGGCAATGAGCCACAAATAGGAATAAAATGCATGAAAAATATTATGCATTATTACTATGTACATACATATAGGCCGTTTCCGAAAGTAAAATTGTGCATGTTGCATTCAACGGTGACAATAAAATGTTTTAGGAAAATAACAGGAGAAGATGAGTAAAATACCAAGAACAGAAATATCTCATACCTGAAAAAAAAAACAGAAAAATATATATGCACATCAACAACACAAAAAAAAGTAAAGCAATACACACACTTTATCATCATCGTGATCATCATCATGTCGAGCCAGTTAAGTTTTAGTAATATTAGAAAATGTCGGTACGGTAGCTGATGCGGTCGTATTAGTAAATGTTGGTAAAGGTATGCCCAACTGCGTAAAAACAGAAATAAGTACCGTGTAGCATATAAACGTATATGAGAAGAAAGAGAGATAAAGATAATCATATAATATACGTAATAAAAAAAACAGTGTTCGTAGAGGATGAAAAAAGGGAGTTACGCAATTTTTAGGTATTTTATTTTAGTCATGAAATTTTTGGAAAAGAAATTTCGATGAGGAACATAGGACGCAGCGTAGCGCTTGATGCATTGTGGAAATAGGGGGAACGCATGTTTTACACATAAATATTTTCATAGAATCATATAGCTCGGGATCGGTGCATAATTTTGTAGCTTCACCTCAACATCATACTCCTCAGTTGGCGTCAAGGTATACTCTCAAAGAGACCCATCTTATCGACTTTATGTTCATGGGATTCAGGAAAGTGCCTGGCGCGATGAAATACATTGTGCTTGTGCGTGATTTCAAGCAAACACTCGTTTGGAACATATTTTAGCTATATACCCTTTTCTCTTTCATTCCTCTTGTCTTGTTAATCTCAATTCGCGTTACGAGGTCAGTAGCATTCTTTGTATGTACCATTCCGTCAAAATCACTGCCAACAATTTTCATTCTTCAGCAACAGTTCAAGGCTAAAAAGATAAAAATACCTATGTGCCCATTGGAAGATGTTTATTCTCAAAACTAATCACTCAACACCGCTAATTGTTCCAGATTTCAATGCTAATTTTTCATAATTCATAATTCTACATGTATTCTTATGGCTTTTTGCATGCAGACAAAGTAGAAAGTGCTTTCTCTCTCAATGTTCGAGAAGCAGGTGAGCTATGAACTCATATTTAGGCGTCATTTTTCACTCCAGTTTGAAATTAAATCATAACCGCAAAATTTTTCATGATCGTTGAGAATGTACTCTGCACCATGTAGTAATGTTATAAGCTGTATTATGTGGTTTTAACCACTTTTTTTTAACAGTTTCCATTAACAGTCAGCTGTTTCTTCTCTTTGGCAAAACAAAGCTTTCACTTTGGCAAAGGTATACCTACTGTGGGCATCACGATACAAGTGCAGTATCACCAAAGCGTACGGCATGTATGTGGTGCATTCTTAGAATTCTGTGCTTTAGCTGGCATGCAGTCAGTGGCGGTCCGGAGTCGGGTGGCGGGGATGCATATATTGTCCGTTTGAACATATTCCGATGGTGGTTTGTTTCATATGTTTGTTGGGCTAGTGTTGTAGGTGCTTATTTGTGTGTTGAGTCGTTGCCTTGTTTTTGTTCCTGCTCAGTGGCAAGTTGAAAACAATTTAAGGAATCAAATCAAAATAACAGTTTTCAACTGGTGAATGGTTGATAGCGAAAGTGGTAAGTTATATTTTATTTATTTGTGTATAGTTTTGTACAAGCATCATTCGAGCAATGACTGTTAAATTGTTTATCAGTGAGTGGATGAAGGATAACAAACAAAAGAAAACAAAAACAGATGACAATTTAGATTCCACTATCTTCTGAATTAAACGTGTGACATGGAGTAATTTTAAACTAAACGAGTATTTAAGTTATGATTATTGTGTAAATTAGTGTTTACTAATAATGGTTTATATTTTGTGCTGAATAAAAAACAGATTGCTGAAGGGTTGAAGGTTGTTCGGAGTTTTCTTGTGTGGAGCATTAATCCTTGCTGTGTCGTCAGTGGAATTCAGAATTTTGTAACTGGCTGCTGAAGCAGCATCATCTTCAAAATGTACGTGAAATACATTGTTTTGGATGGCTTCAAGTCCTACCGTGACATAACACGGATAGGACCCTTTGATCCGCATTTCAATGCAATTACTGGATTGAATGGATCTGGGAAGTCTAATGTTCTTGATGGTATTTGCTTTGTGCTGGGAATATCTGCCATGAGTGTGGTAAGGCGATTCAGATATTTTAAATAATGAGTGGGTCTTGCTTGTGCAGATATTATAATTATTTTAAATTGTTTTATGTTTGTAATTTTTCTACATTAGGTTCGTTGCAAAAATCTCGCGGACTGTATATACATGGGCCATGGGGAAAACATAAATAGGGCTACAGTTTCTCTTATTTTGGATAACACTGATAAGAAGAGGAGCCCTCCTGGACAGGAACATTACGATGAAATAATTGTTTCAAGAGCTGTACAAAAAAATGGTGAATGTAGAGTAAGAGGGATTTTCAAATGTTTCGTGCAAAGGGCTTAACCTAAATTCGTAATTTATTTTGAACTCATTGATGTTACTGTCTTTGTTTAGTACTACATCAACAAAACCAGTACTACCAAGCGTGGTGTCACTGATCTTTTTGAATCAGTTCAACTGAATGTCAACAACCCTAACTTCATGATAATGCAAGGTAAAATCACCAAAGTTGTTAATATGAAACCGAAGGAACTTCTTCACATGATTGAAGAAACTGTCGGAGCAACTTTGTATCAAGCAAAACGTGAAAAAGCTGAAGTTGAACTTAAATCTAAAGAACACACGATTGACACTATCAATGGCGTGAGTACTTAAGAAAAATATACTTTCCAGAAAATCATGAAGTATAAATATTTTAACTTCAACCCCTGTTAAACGAAATGCACATGTTTGAATTTCCAGGTTCTGGTTGAACATATCAAGCCTAATCTTGAAAAGCAATTGAGAGCTCACGAAATGATACAAGAATACAATTTAGCCATGCGCGAGAAAAATGACAAACACATCGAGTATGCAAAAGCGTATTATTTTGAGCTACAAGACTATGGACACAAAGCACAAGAAAAATTACAAGCAATTTTAGAAGCAGATGGAAAAGACGACGAAGAAGCTGAACGTTATAAACGGAAAATCAAAGAATTGAAACATCGAGAAGAGCAAATGAAGAAGGAAAACACAGCAAAATTTAAAGAGCAAGTCGATAAAGCTGATAAGGCTCTGTCAGAAGAGAAGAAAAAGCTTCATGCTAAAGAAACTGATGTGAAAACCGCCCGTGAAGCTCTTTCTAACTCTGCAAAAGCTGTGAAGGACACAGAAAAAACAAGAAAGGCAGAAGAAAAGCTTTTAGCTGACTTTAAAAGCAAAAGTGCAAAAGCTCTGACAGAATTTGAGGAACTTCAAGAAGAAAAAAACAAAGCCAATCAGGAGCTTGAAAAAGCCAGAGAACAGTGAGATAAAAATTTCCTAGTTTTATTTTAACTAACATAATCATACCATTTATGTAATCTACGTTTTATGTCTTGAACATAGAGAAAATCAGTTGCGGTCTGGAAAAATTCTAGACGACGAGGGGAAAAGTATGGATATTGAACAAGAACTTAATCGCATGAGTACAGAAATCACTGCACTTAAACCAGAAGTTGAGGATGGACGCCAAAAAATAGCAGAATACAAAGCTAAACTTGGCCAACTAAACAATCAGTTGAAACAGACCCCGACGGACGACCAAGTAGAAAAAGAGTACAGGGACAAAAACAAAATTTTTGAAGATATAAAGAGGGAAGCTAATAAACGTCAAATTAATGCGGACGAAAATGTAATGGATATTCGCAACCAAAGAGATGCGTCTGTAAATAAGCAGAACACACTGCATACCCAACGTACTTCCATCACCAGTCGTAATTTTTCCCTCTCCTTCCATTATGAGTAAGAAAAATAATTATAACGTATTAAGTTGCTAGTGACTGACAAATAGTGTGAGCGAAATATAGAATTGTAAAATATTCCATTCTCTAACGTTTCAGTGAGAGGCGGGTGAATCCAGCAGGGGTACATGGTTGCCTATATGATTTCATCAAGGTGAACGGAATTGAAGAATGGGGTAACGCTTTGGAAATGGCTCTAGGGGGCCTTATGGGCAACATTGTGGTTGATACAGACACTGTTGGAAAGAACCTCGTTAAGAATGGTCAGATGAGAAGGAGGACAATGGTCCATCCTTTGAATGTATTTCGAAGTTCCTACAGACCAAACCCTGTGACCCAAGCAACTCTAGATAAGCAATTTGGTCCCGGGAATGCAATATTTGCTTTGAATTTGTTGGAATATGATCGAACATACCAACCTATCGTGGAACATTTTATGGGCAGTAAAGTTTTATGCAAAGACATGGCCATAGCCAGGGTATGGGGATAAAAGCGAAAAACTACAATTTAGAAAATGCTATTATTATAACAATTTTAGATAATGTATTGATTTCGGTTGTAGCATATTGCTTTTAAGATGAATCTTAAAGCGTATACCGCGGCGGGCGACTTCGTGGATCCTGGTGGTGTCATGCAAGGAGGTGCCAGAAACAATATGGGGATGACAATCAAGGATTGTGCCAACTTGTACAGAATTAACCAAGAACTGCGACAGTTAAATACTGATGTTAATATTCTGAATAAGAAACTCGAAGTAGCAAAAAGGTTAGTTAGTTATTTATTTAGTGAAAAGTTTTCACTTTCACTGAAAACGGGCGTTATTAAAAATATACCTATGCTGTATGTTAGTAAGTAATAAAAATGCATGTATTGTTTTTAGCAATGAAAAATTTGTTGAACAACTTGAAAAGGCGAAGCATGAACTACACAATGCAGACAAAATGCGGAAACTCACAAAGTATTCCCAACTAACGGAGGAGATAAATGCCACCAAAACTTCTATGCGTATGTGATTACGTGTAGTATTATTCACTCATTTTGTTAACTACATTTTTTTACTTCTGTCTTAATTATTCAGCATAATTAAGTTACAATTACCTAGTATGGTAGCCGTTGCAATTTTCTTTGTTTATGAATTTAATTTAATAACAGGATTAAAGTGGTCAACGCTTTTTATTAATTTAATTCGTATTTATCTTTTTAGAGGAAGAAAGTGCTCAACTTCAAGAAGTAGAAACTAGATTTAAGGATTTGGAAAAACAGCGAACTCAATTGCAAAAGAAGGCTGATCAAGTCGAGAACTTGAGAGAGAAAAACATTCGTGATAATACCAATTTAATTAAGAAGTGGGAGAAACATTTGGAAAATGCTACGAAAAAGTATGAAGCAAGGCAAAAATATTTTAATGACTTTGAAATGGATCTGAAGTCTAAAGAAGATTTTTTAAATGGATGTCAAAAAGTGAGGTTTTGCTCCTGAATGCAGTTTTATAATTAACTAAACGTTTTGCATTACAGTATATGTTTTACGCATTAACAAAACTGTTTTTGATCAAAGGACGTAGATGATGCAATTGCAGCCGTTAATGAATGCCAGAGAAGACTTGCTGAAGCTGAAGAGGAAGTAAAAATTTTCTTGGAACATTTTGAAAGTTTTCAACTAGCCTACAACAACGCAGTTGCTGAAAGTAATGAATGGTTCGAGGAAGCCAAAAATATTCAAGAACAAGTCAAAGCTTTAGATGCGAAAAAAGAAGCTTCTGAGATAAATAAAATGAAGAGAAATAACAACAGAAAAAACTATCAAGATCAAGTAGATCGTAAGTTTTTAAAATTAGCACTATATTTTTTATGAATTATTTTCTAGTTATATGACCGGATACTTTATTTTCCATGTTTCGTAGAATCGGAAAGTGAAATATCTAATATACAAGAGCGATTCCAAGATATTGATTTTAATAAGGTGGAACGATCTCGTGGAGGGAAGCATGCATCTGTAAGCATACTAGTATTTCGTAATATTTCGTAAACATTTGGTAACTACCTACGTGAAATATTGTGAGATGTTTCCTTCTTCCTAACAGCAAATGAAGAAGGAACTAGATACGATATCTAAAAAGTTGGAAGATATGCAAAAACGTTTAGATCATGAAGCCGCTGCTGCACTCCAGACCACAAAGAGAGATTACAACACTTCAAATGAAAAATTGACAATGATTGAAAAGAATAAGAAGAATTTACGTAAAGCTATTGAAACGCTGGATGAATCAAAGGTATTATTATTAACTTTAGATTAGAGCTGCATTAACTTTTGCTTCTTTTGTGTTTGTTTAACCGAAGTGTTGTACTTACAGAGACAAAAAGTTAGAGCTGCTTATGACGATGTGAATAATAAGTTTAATGACATGATGCAAACATTGTTACCTGAAGCCCGAGCTAGACTAGTTGAAGTCGTCCCCGGAGATCTATCTCAAGGCGTCAACGTAATAACTCGCGAAAATCAAAATTTAATAACCTTTTGGTACAATATGATTCCCAATTACTAATATCTGTAAACAAACATTGTTTTTAGATTCATGTGCAACTCGGACTGCCAAGCACGAAGGCGGACGAAGTGTAGTTCATCGGTCTGCTAGAATTAACCGAGCAATGCCACCCCCTAGCGCGGAGGATACCAGAAAAAAGAACAAAAATCGGTGAAAATCATAGATAGCTATAGCTGTACTGTACGCATGATCTCGGAAGTTTACTTTTCCTTCTTGCATTTTGTATTGATGTTTCTTGTTGAACTGTAGAATTAGATCTTGGAATTTTGATTTATTTATAAATAGATAAAATTCTGCTGTTTGAAGTGCGAGCAGAATCTATTGTATTGTGCACACTATACATAATTGTTGATTCGTTATAGATCAGACATCTTTTATGCGTGTATTTTGTACATTTGAAACTGTAATATGGGGATGATAATAAAATATGAGAAATAACAAAAATGACTGGGATTGTTTGGTTATTATCTTTGTTTCTCTTCAAGTTATATTCGTCTAGAATAATATTTATTCTTAAAATTTCATTTCACAAATTTCATTGTTGGTATATATTAAAGATTCGATTTTCCGTAAGTAGAATCTATCGTTCGATTTGTAATATGTTCTTGCTTATTAAGTAATCGTTCATTGTAGGTAACATTTTTAGTTTTGTTCCTTGTTGCAGTTAACACATATAATCTGTTAGTAGTGTGGTATTGTATAGTACATCAATGTATAACATAAGTTTCTATCCTACATATTTTATATTTGGGTAAATAGGTACATGTCACACGATCCATTTCATTTGTCTAACAAGTAACAAAACCCTAGTACTAGATGCAGTTTTTAACAGTCAAAAATCACAACAAAATGTCATAGACAAATCAAGTGCATCAAATCTTGGGTCTAAATTGCAAGCAAGATGTGTAATACATAGTATGTCTAATTTTTCTTAAGATACCCAATTCTTAGAACACTCCAATGATCAGTTAACCATCCTCAAGCCGACTATCACTGATCAATTGACCCGTCAACTGATTTAAAACAAACTTCTAAAAGTAAAATTATTTTCATGGAAGTTAGTTTTTATTAATTAATACCTCTTAGCTTATTCATCAGTATTTCATATTTACCCTCATGCTGCTTTAAGTAGCGCAACAGTTAAATTCAAGGTCATTTTCAAATCTTATCATTTTTTATTAAATAGAGATTTTTGTTTCCACTCGTTTACTCGTTCGTACTGGTAAAAATGCTATTTGGCTGGACAAATCATTTTCCATTTAATTTTATAATTAAACACACATTACAAGTGAACTAACAATAAAATCTAAAAACGTGTTGCACAACTTTAAATATTCCAGATACACCAAAACGGTAAATTGTAATCGCAAATTATCATTTGTGTAGTCTCATACTTCACTGCTTTAAAATGTAAAGGGATGAGGTAGGATGGAAGTAGAAGCACATTCGTCCATAGAATAAATTCATTAAAACTGATAAGCGATAAGCATAAGATAATCCTTTCGTGTTAGAAGTATCAGAAGCATAAGAATATTTACTGCAGTACTTCAATAATAATCAATCACACATTAACACAATACTCCCTAGGCATACAACGACCAGCAAACTCCGACAAAAGTTTTACTGGTAGGAAAAAATAGGTAGCATTATTATTATAATTATTAATTATAATATTGAATAATGTTTGTATTTCGTATTACAACAACCACAATTTTTTATTTCATTGGCCAAATCAATCGTATAAGAAAATTCGGACAGATTATAAGTGAGAAAAGTGCTAAGAATCCCTGTGTTCTTCAATCGGGTAATACGTGAAGTAGCTTAAGTAAGGTACATATAACAATTATAATAGTAACAGTGTAGTCGCATGTCAGCATATACATAATACAAGTTTCATTTTACCAGCATAACAGTGCATACAAATACTAGTAGGTACTGATAATCTTTTGAAAACAGTCATATTTCTTTCAAATTATTTTGAGTGGACTATATGAGCCCGTTGTTTACAAAGGTACCTATGTATGTTATAATTGTAATACAAGGATAAAAACACATATACGTTGTATACAGTTAACATGTCATGCTGCTTCTCTGTTTAGCTGTACATACACGATTGGGGTGAGTAATACAAACAGATGTAAGGATCGGATAGCAAACGCCTTAGCTCAGGTGCCATGTTTGAATCAGGGGCCATGAATTCTTTAATATTTCTTGGAGACTTTTCCAGTTCTTCCAACCAATATCCCATGCGAGGAAGAAGCTTAACCTGGAAATAATTAAATAAATAAAAATGTTTATCCGTCAGTACACCACTACTTCGTTTTCTTCTTCACTTCGGTAAAATACCTGCGGTATGTTGTGCCCAGTCCCGTTAGGATTCTCCACACGATCTGCCATAGAATCAAAAAATACCCATGGTGCCTGACGTTCAGTGCCACACTTCACGAAAGAAACAAAGTGACTAGTCTCGATGCAGATAACGGCAAACAGGTCCATGGTCACTCTTGGGATGGTTCGACTAGAAGAAATGGCATGGAAAGAGGAAGGAGAAGGGATGGTTGAGATGAGAGGAGTAGTTGAAGGATTGCGATTAAAATTAGGATTACCCCCAATATAACTACCAGTACCACCCCCTGATGTAGCCCAACTTCCACTAGCACCAAAATGATAACTAGGGATACCACCAATAGCATTCGAATTTGCATTATTTAAATGGTGATAGGGATGGTGACTGGTAGTTGAGGTGGGGGAAAGCTGCGTTGCGAATGAGAAATATTGTGATGCGTCAAAGGAGTACTTTATGTGAACGATGTGCTGTAAATGGGATTGTCGATCTCGTCTCTTGTGAGTCTGTTGAAGACAGGTTTCACAAAAGGCTGTAGACTCTGCCCCAGATCCACCAGCGGAAACGGCATTGTCACGGGCTTCCCCACCTGAACTAAATTTACCGTAACAACTTGGACACTCATGGGTTGCAAGAGAACCGCATATAATACACATTCGAGGGACTGCAAAGATATTAGAGAATGTTATAATTTGTCTTATAAAATATTCTTAAATTCAAACAATGCTTTAATATCCATGATCACTCACTGTCTTCCATCAAATCTGTGATATCAATACTGAGGTTAGGTAAGATCCCATCGTACATCTTGTATTTATTACCAGATCGTGGCATCTGTAAAATAAGTGCTGGCCGAGGTACACTTTTCAATTTTAACTCTTGTAACATCAAACTTTGTTCGAAAAGCTGTTGAATAGTTGGGACTTTGTTTTTATCATCGTCTGTCTGCGCAACGAGAACTTGATGAAAAAAGTCTGAATGCCCTGATGACAAACTCATAAATTCATCTAAATTTAAAACTTTGTTGAACAACAACTGAAGAAATTCCTGTGGATCCATTTCTTCCGAGGTAAGTTTATCATCTAGATGTTGCATGGTCTCTCGCAATTTCATAACGTTTCTGGCGGTACAATACAACTCTTTTCGTAGCGGATTGACTACTTCGTCCCTTAAAATACGTTGCACATTACGGGCAAGATCTTCATCCCCATCGTCTTTTAGACCATTCCACTCTTGCAGCAGAATAGAGTCAAACACTCCGGAAAATGAAAACATGGAAAATAGAGTAGCATCCAGATAGCAAGAGTTCCTATGTCCTTGTATGCCCTTACTCCTCCCTGGTGCACATAATAACATTTATCATTCCCGTATTACTATTTAACTTGGTATAATAGCATAATTTTAAGTATAGTACATACCACTGATCCTTTCAGCATCTTCCTCCCTCAAAGGAGCCTGTACAAATGGAATCGGCATGGTGGAACTGCTATTGTTGTTGCTACAACTACCCTGCAAGCTTTGCTTTTGATCAGTCTGGTTCGTGTCACTAATTGTTCTTGAATGACACGAAGCAGCTGAATCAGGGGTGTTGTTAGTCCAATGCGAAGCCCGACCAGCTGCCACAGGTCCGTCTCCGCAGTCAACAGCCGGCAACTGCTGAGTAACTCCAGTTAAAGATGACCACCCACTAGCACCAAGGTCGCCTTGACCAAGCTGGTCCACCCCGGTTTTTATCTTGCCACCAACCAAGTTCTTTGACACAGTGATTTCACGAGACTCGTTTTGCTGATTGTATCTCAAATTATTGCGAGTGTGACTTCCAGAACTACCAGTAGAACTTGAATCGTAGGAACCAACGTCAAGACTCGTCGAAGAGCTGCTACTTGGACTAGGACTCGGACTGCTATGTATTCCTCCACTTCCGCTACCTATACCACTGCTAGTGCTTAAACTGCTATCACCTCTAATAGGAGATATCTCACCTCCAGTTGACACAACTACGTCATCAGTATCCTTTGTAGAGATCTCAGGGTTGTAATAATAGTCGTCTTCTAAAATCAGTCCAGCAACTGCTACCAGTCCTCCTCTTTGTGCAGCGCACGTAAATAATTGCTTATTTTTGTACCATCCAGAGCCCAGTCCTAGCGGTCGGTCCTGTCAAAGAAACATAATCAAAGATTGATTAGATAAATCTGTTGGTATTTAATATGTATAAGGTTCCCCCCAGCAGTACGATTATAATAAAACTCACAAATTCAATTCCAGCAATTTCTTCTCCTTCAATTACACCAGTCCATTTCACAATGCCAGGCTCATTGGTTTCAGGGGGTTCACGTACCCAAACAATTCGATTTCCTTTTTTAACACCTGCCAATTTAAAAAAAGTGTATCGCTTAAAATTTTGTTATAAATAGGAATTTTACTAAAATTTACACCTTCACAAATGATTTCCACCCTACAAGACCGATTTATTTACCAAATTATAAAACAACAGCAAACCACACATTCCTCACTTTCTCCATAACAAAAAAAACTAGAGACCTAATTTACGAAATCGTAAGCATAAATAAGTACTACACTATACAGCTCAATACGTCATTCTTGCAAAAAAAGTAAACAAAATACAAATGTGGTTCCCCGACATAAAACATGATTTTTTCAACACATAAACATAATTATTATGTAACGACACAAAACTCTACGTAAAAATTATGTATGTTTGAAAATGCTGTGAGCAAAACAATCCTAACTAAAACACCAATCCCATGACCAAAGTTAAAGTATTGTGTCATTGTGTCTCTGTGCTTTGTGCATCATAGAATGGGAGTGTTAGTGTTGAATGAATATGAGTCACACGCCAAAAAACGAGCCTGGAATATCGTGTAGCGTTCAGCGTTACAACGACGTGCATTATCATAACCTTTATCCTTATCCTTTCCACAGTAAGTGGTTGAAATTACTTCACAAATCCATGTATGCAGTTTAGTTTAGATTTATCCTCATCTGCATCAGGATTAGGATACTATTCCCAGATCTATTGGAACGTCAAACGTGAAACTACGAAAATTTTAACTGTTGACTGTAATAACGCATCCCTTTGGCTAGTGGAGGTGGAAATTAAATGTCGCAAATGCTAATTAAATGACTTCGAATTTATCCCTACTGTCTGACAATGAATGTGAAACGACATTTTTTGGTTTATGTACAAAGCAAAATTCTACATGATATATAGCCAAGTGTGTGTAATTTCGTTAATTTTCTTGTCTGAACATTAACAATTCAAATATCTATAAATAATCATTCAAGTCAAAAACTAAAATACAAGGGTAGAATATCTTGAGGTATGAACGGCTGGAGACTATATGTATTCTAAAGAATATTCGAATTATATTCGCATTTCATGTTAAAAAATAATCAAGCAGACGTTATAAATTAAAATCACGATGATGTTTATAAAGTGTTTTCAGTTTTCAATAATGCTACGTTCGACAGCAATCTATGATAATCATTCCAGTGTAATTGTACTAATGGACTTGAGTGTTTAATCTCTGGAGAAAAGGTTGTGAAACACGCATTACGACAGTACGCTATCATGCACTTTGCACAATTGCTGTCGATTTGTGGAGTCGCCGCAAATCTTCATACATCATAAATTAGCAATGCAGCCACAACGATGCCATTTGCTGATATTTAACTTCCTCAAAACAAAATACACGCTATTCGGTTGGCAGAGGATAAAGTGTAAAAATAGAAAGTACCTAACCACAGCCTTATGCAAATAATATTATCTAGTTTTATTTTGGAACTGATCCTGTGAAAGAAACCAATGAAATATCTGCATTCCCACGTCAACTTGTTTTCGACTACTAGAAACGGACAAAAATAGTTTATTACGTCATGTCATGCATCACCAAAGCCCCAAAATCATTTCTTGGCGAAAATATATAACACTTTTGCCATCTTTTCTACCATTTACTGCACTACTTCTACACGTAATATTTTTTCAGTTTTCTCTAAAAGGTGCCAAATTACACTGCAGAAAAATGCTTTCGCAGTAGATATCTCTTTCGTGATACTGCATATATAACCATGAATTCCAACACGTAGCAATAATTATTAATAGGATAAAGCTTTAGTGGGCGCACCAAGGTTATCCGGTGAGCGACTCAAATCACCAAAACCATTTTGACGATAGTGTTCATTGTCTGAGGAGGACGTGATGCCCCGATGATGACCCGAATCTGCAGACGGACTAGTTTTATTATTATTCGATGGTTGTGAAGTTGACTGATGTGCATGAGAATGATGATTATGATATTTGTTATGGTGGTGGGTAGTTTGTTGATTATGGTTGTGGTGATAACAATCGTCATAAAATCGACTATTTCCATAAGACGAAACTCCTCCAGATGAAGAGCCAGAGTGTTGATGATAACCATTCTGATTTTGATAGTATTGGTACTGCTGTTGACTTTCTCTTCCAGCGGATCTTTCTCTGTGTCGTCCACTCCGACTTTCGCCACCTCTCTTGTTCTGTTGCTGGTAATGCTTAGAAGAGGAATTCCCATTGCTAGTAGTCAAACTAGTAGATGAACCATGATAACCAGGAATCCTTCCAGAGGAAGACGTTAGTTTATTAACACTCCCAGAATGACTGCTTCCATATGAATATGCAGCAGAGAGGGATTTTTTAGGATGATCTTGCACAAAATCAACTAAATCAGTCTCTTTAACCAAACCACCAGACTGATTAAGGCTAGAAGCCGATGCCGTTGTTGGGGACATAGGTCTTTCTCTAGGTTGTCCAGAGCTAGGCCTGCTTCCGTTTCCATTACTTGCTGAGAACTTTTGTTGCTCATCTTTTAATTTCCTACTTCTGCTCGCTGAGGAGCAGGAGAGAAAAAAGTTTTTCAGCTTCATTCTCTGTCACTTGATAACGTGTGTATCTTCAATTTGCAGGCATGATTCTCTTCATCTTGTTAGTGAAGTAGAACTTGTGAAAATCAATGACACATTTGCTGTGTCATCTCCTCCACTTTTGTGCCTGGGTCTTCCCACGGATTCCACTGCGCCAAAAATAAGAGACAAAGCCTTTGTGTTTGTTGTCTTTTATTGTTCAATAATTACCATTAAATTACAGTAATTATTTCCACAAAAATTGGTTCAGCTTAATTATTGTTCGTTCGTTCCTTCGTTCGTTTGCGTAGGTGGAGTGTATTTTGCTATAATGACTAGTCGGATCGTAAAGGACTACATATATGCTATTTGCAACTGCACAGCGTAGTTAGTAGTTTTCAGTATTTTGCTACTGATCGTGAAACAAATTGTTACGACAAAAAATAGCCACTTATTTCCACAGACAGAGTTTGTTGAGTTCTGTGGTCATTTACACATGTAATTCCTATAGTATATATGTAATTATAAAGCTCACGACGACCGCGTTTTGCCCCTATAGAGGACGAAAAACCTGCCAACACAACACGAAACCATCAAAGTCCGCTTCCCACATCAAACTGCACAAAAGAGACTTCTGATTTATCGAGATATACTAGATCATCACCATCATGTAATTTGAATGTGAGATGTATAGGAGGTCAAAGCTTCTAATTAAATCTCATCATGGCAGACAAACCCGTTAGGAAAGGGCAAATGACATGATGTGGCTTCTGTTCTGTCTCTCTTTATATGATCCACCTACATTCATCTAGTATACTCCTCCTTCATTTTATTTTAGCGCATTTTGTAGAAGAAGAATCATTTTATATGCGGACACAAGTCATATCTTCCATACCAGCTAGGACTTCTTGTTTTTGTACATTCAAGAGATCATCGAGGAAGAATGTTAAAAATATATATGCACATCATATATGCATATTCAAAAAAGGACGGATCACAAGATCATCTAAAATCCAACAAAAGCTCATTCACCCGGATCGAGTCCGGATCCCCTTTCCATCATTTCATAATCAGGCCATGCATACAAAATGAATTAAAATCTCAATTCCCAAAGATCCCACTTGCATCACAACGATGTCCTTACAGCTTACAAAATGAACTCGTACTATCACACATAGGTATGCAGTTCCAAATTTGCATGAGGGCTGTCAGTGTCAACTGTACAAATTTTGGATCAGGATCATTCAGTATGAAACAAAATCTTTTAGCAGTCGTGTCGACAACAATACAAATATTACAAATACCATTATCATAAGAATCCAGAGATTTGCTTCCTTGTCTTTTTTTCCTTCCACTTCAACTACCAAAACTCCTACGCATATACGTTCATGTTTGAGAGATAACTCTCATATTAACAGGAAAAACTAGAACATGACAATAATGCTCATGTAATCACTTGTCTGCCAAAGTGCTTTTGAAGGATTTTCACAAGTGTCTTTGAAACAAGGTGAAGCAGAAGCAGATATAAAGGAATACAGGAATAACCACATATGGCACATATAACTGCTTCAAATTGAAAATTTACATGGAATTTGTTATGGATGGATAGCTATGCTACGCAGCTACCTACACCTATCGAGTTTTACTTTGCCGTTTTTGGGTGACACTAAAATGACGGAAATCCGACCCACCAAAAGAATCACTCAACCGGAAGAAATTACCAAGTCAAAAACTAAATCTTTTTGTTCTATCTCATGCATATATTTCACCGACCTTTACAACTTTAACTTCCCCTTCTTCAGGCCTTCAACAACCTACAAGTACAATTGTGCTCTATGCATGACTTCATGATATCAAACTTCTCAAAACACAAATTGCTCCCAGTTTCTAATTTGAGAACAAGGGTGGACGTATGAAAATAGCCCAATTCAATTCAAACCATAATAAATAACTCACAGAGCAACTAGCGTCTATATAGCAGTAAGTTTTATGTAATTTAATGCAATAAGTATTGCGCAACGTGCTATTAGTCCTATGTATCCTTGCAAATTTATGAAACACCTTCATGTCTACATTGCCTACAGAGGGCGAGTGAGCCTCTACAAGTACAATTGTGCTCTATGCATGACTTCATGATATCAAACTTCTCAAAACACAAATTGCTCCCAGTTTCTAATTTGAGAACAAGGGTGGACGTATTAAAATAGCCCAATTCAATTCAAACCGTAATAAATAACTCACAGAGCAACTAGCATCTATATAGCAGCAAGTTTTATGTAATTTAATCCAATAAGTATTGCGCAACGTGCTATTAGTCCTATGTATCCTTGCAAATTTATGAAACACCTTCATGTCTACATTGCCTACAGAGGGCGAGTGAGCCCAATGACAAAATTGATCTTTACATTTTCGCAAATCTAATTAGAAGCACTCCACCTCCACTCTGCAATTTCGCATCCAGGATAAAGTTGCTCTTCTGAAACAATTCTTCCATATACCTAAAAGAATTTAGGGATCGAGCTACTGAACATAGTGACATGGAAAGTGAAACAAGAACCGTAGTGCTCAACTCATCCTGTCAACAAAATCAAATTAAACTTTCTGACAAAATGGAAAATACTTGGAAGACTGTAGAGAGTAGTAGTTTCGAGTTTCGATTAGTACCACTCAAACTACATCTGTGATTAGAGCTGACACAACTATGTATATTTCTATATTGTTCCTTACTAAAGTTTCAGCCTAACACCGCCCAAACTCAAACGTCTATAAAAGGTGTAAATACATGACAAGTCATGGTAATTGTTATCTCACCCCTCCAACTAAAAACTCAACGACCATGAGAGAAAATAAGACCATTCTTGCGAGCTAAATCAAACGCTTGGCTAACTCTTCTCTCTCTATCTCCCATTTTCTGCCCTATCATATACATACGGAAGTATGAATGTAGGTTTAACCGGTTTCCCTTTTCATATTTCGATTTACATCATCATTTATTTTGAACTGTTCAGAAGTAAAGCTTTCAGATCAACTAGGTCAAATTAATTATCAACTATCAAAAGCGACAAGCGCCCTGCTCACTCAAGTTTGTACGTTGTTAAACGAAGCATTGTATTAGCCATACTCTTTAAAAAATCACTAAAAATGCTAAATTTTCCAGGGAGATATTGATTCTTTTTAGACCATTTATGCTACTGCTCACTATAAATAAATGCATCGGTTAAATAAGCACATTCCACCAACGTGAAAAAGACGAACTACAATGATTTTATGTACACTAAAGTTACAATTGCAAGTTACAGTATACCATACAAAGTAAAAGGATAAGCCCTACAAACCCCGTGCTCATGTCAAAGTAAAACAAAATCGGAAGTTCTGTCAATACAATAGACCAAATGCCATCCTACATCCTACACTTTCTCCTTTTCATATTTTCAAGTGCTCATCAATCTATTTCATTGTCCTTGCCTTTTTGATATCCTTTTGTGCTCATGTGGATTGCCTCTTTTCCAAAATACCCGGATGCCATGTTGACGTAAAGCAAGTAAAATTACATTATGATGACATTGCTTTTGTTATTTACCGAGTTGGACTTGAAGATAGTAGAAACCTAGAGGAGCAGAGCATTGTTTGCAAAGCCCGGAGACAACTGTCAGCAAACGATAAAATGATGTGAGGATGATGATCGATAAAGAAAAGAAAAGTGGTTTTCCACAACTACAATCCACCAGAGCTTCAGATAAACAGAGATAGGTATATCGGTACAATATATTCTGAACTGTCTGGACGGAAACTTTAAGCCGTTCTAATGTAATTTAGCAATTTCCTAAACCAAAACTAACAAAAGGTTATGTTTGCTTTTGGGCTATGAATCATCCACGTTGTCATCCTCTCCAAAACATCACGTATAACAGACCGGATATACATTTAGCACTATAGAATGCACCTGTGGGCGCAGCAGGATTTACAAAATGCAGCAAAAAATGGCTACGTCAGCAGGCAAAAAGGAGCTAACACATCTAAAGTGGAATAGAATAGCTGACGCTAAATGGCGTCTTGCCAAATGGTCAAAGCCTAATCGAAAATGGGGTATCTTAAATGGACATTTACTTAAAGCTCTATTTATGACCAGATTTAAATCGATTTCATGCTCTGCTTTGTCTCCGCCAAACTGTCCGCATAAACTTTTGGATTGTTGAATATCATTAGTAAACAGCTCAATGCTCAAGTCTCATTTGACAACAGTCATACATACCTAATGACAAACGGTCCCTGAATTAAATACCCGTAAAAAATCCCCATCAGCTGAAAGCCGTCCCTGCCGACCACTAAAATTAGGACATATATATATATATACATCTTTACGGCAAGAATAGTTATAGGGAAAATCAGTTTATTTATCTATCACCATCATCATATCATCACAAAACCATGTATCATTACATGAAGCAAGTAAAAACCCAATATGCCACGCCACCAGCCAAACCACAAGAATACGTGAAGCCAATAAACTTTTATTTCTTTTTGCCCAAGAGGGGAGAGAAAAAATCAACATTTATTGCCACTGCCAGAAACAGACGTGAAACGTGACAACGGAGAATTACTACTTTATACGACCATCTGACTTTCATTTCTTTGAAATAATTGCGTCTTCATTTTCTTCAATTTAGAAATGTGTGTGTGATGTTCGTATTTCAACCACATAGCAATAGGACTTCATGGTGTTATTTGTTGTGGTGATGGTGCTTTCAAAAAGGCGAACTTGTTTATGACGATGGTGTAGTCGTAGCCTAATCCCTAACCAAACTCCAAACAAAAGCGACGCCAAACACAGAAACACAGTTTCTATTGCAAATTATATTGCGTTGTTTGGATTTGTCGAGGGAAATTGCGAAAAAGTTTGTTGTGACTGACCCGAAAACCCGAATGTGAGTTGAGGCAGCTGGTAACCATTAAATTGAGAATATTTAACTAAATATTTGCATACAACCTTTGCACAAATACAAATCAATAACGACGTAAAATAATTCAACATCCTCACAATTGAGCGCAAAAAACTACGAAACATGAAGCATCTGACTGAACTGAAGGANATTTGCATACAACCTTTGCACAAATACAAATCAATAACGACGTAAAATAATTCAACATCCTCACAATTGAGCGCAAAAAACTACGAAACATGAAGCATCTGAACTGAAGGATCTGCATGGAGCAAATAAAATGTTTCATTTAAAACTGAAATGAGTTCAATTTCTATGCAAATCCTAAATGGTCTACATTAGTATTAGTGGAAAGGAGTATATTTCCATAATGTAACAATACTGGTCACACATGACACAGACGCGAAAAATAACATTTTAACTTAACCCTTCCAGCTTTTAGCAGCTCTCTGTGATTTCGTTGGAAAACTCTTAATGAAATGAGTTAGATATTTACCGCTTGCAACTTGCAGCAATGTTGGAATACCGCAACTGCAAAGGCATAACAGTACATGTGACAATAAGCCGTTATTATTTAATTAAATCTGATAACGGTAACATACAGAAGACATGATTCATGATAATAAGTTTTAGCATACGCGTGGAATTCCTAAAAAAAACTATAAATAAGTTGAGCCATGAAGCCTACGAAATGAACTTCGAAGCTCAGGTCGTGTAAGGTATTTTGTAAATATTGATTAAATCTGTCCGAAATTGTACCGTTGTTCATTGTCCCTTTAACTTTGCGCATGTGTAAAGTGTAAGCAAGCACTCTTCCACAACCAATAAATGCTGACTACCAATGAGAATTGAGTTTTGTTAATTTTACGCAAATACTTCCCTTCCCACTTTAAAATTCATGGAACCTGCTGAATATTTTTCCCCAAATGAAGGGAACTATATTGCACTGAATTTGGTGTCATGCAGTTTTTTAATGAAATATAGGCATGGTATAACTAACTGGTATAACTCTTAATGATAATGTGGAAAACTCATTTGATAATAGTTTTACAGTAATACATATGTCTAACCTTCAATTTTTTGCCGTTTATTTCCAGAGGAATTGGATCCCCAAATCCACGATAAAATATACATATTTTTCCAAACGAGTTAATTTTAATTCTAAAATCAGATTGGGATCCCAAAAACCATTTCAGGAGAGTAGAGTAAGGTGTAATTTACTAGTTGAAAATTTCGGGAACACATTAGTAAGAGGGCAACAAAACTGATAACCCTGCTGGAATAGTGTAATAAAGCAGAAAGTTATTTAGTATCTCCAAGTGGGGTATTATATACCATGGAAATCGGTGACACGGATTCCCATGACATGATGATACCCACATTGACGATGCCGCTTCACTAAAACTAAAGTTTCATCATTGTCAATCGCTCTACAAGGCAATGTATATATTTTCATAAAGTTGTCTTACGTGCTTTCAAATATTTTGAGAGAAAAATATCATTTTAACTACAGAAGGAAAAGTTGTTAATTTGCAAGTAGTAAAATACTGGAAGAACATAACTCACTACAAATTACCAAGCCTTTTAAATCCCAATTTATACAGCCACTGAAAACTCCAAAAGCCCTCCATGCATTTGCATCTCAGTTAACGTAGATCTGCATTTTCGAAGTAAAGCACCCTTTGGCAAATTAGTATGAAGTTTTGCACAAAATAATCACTTTAATCCACAATTAGCAAACGCTTCCGAGAGTAAATTACAAAAAGCAGCTGATGATGATCACAATAATAGCAATAACTACTTGTGTTGTATGCAGCTCCGTATAAGTTCTAAGTGTTGAGATGAATAACTTAATTTATACGTCTTCCAGATTCCAGATACACATAACTGTATTTCGACTTCGACGCTAGACTAGTCTGTGTACCTTAACCTTATCATTATTTTAATGGCATGTCAGGCATGTGTGTGTGTGCTATATGTATTCATCCATATCATATCCATGCATTCCAAATTATACACTTGCATTGTTCTAAATGGCATACGACTTATATGGCCAATGATGAAGATGAAGGTAATCTTTTACATACAGATAAGTCTCTGGATAACACAGAAAGCTGTCAATTTAGAGAGAATGAGAAATAGGGATGCATGCATACCAAGTACATTTTAGCCTTATCATTCAAACACCATTCATTTGACGACAACTGAAGGACAGTTTCATTTTGTTGACTGATGTGTCCTTACTGTTGTTTGCATATAAAGATTTTTAAAAAATAATTGAATACTGTACCTCTGCAAAGAGAGCTTCAAAGTTGCACTATATCTACATTCCAACATTCCAAGGCATTACATTTTCGAAGTCAGATGTCTGATTTACGCTGCACGATTGATTTTTTTCATTTGCATTTCGCATTCCATACTAATTTACATTCTCCAATGTTGAATTGTCGACAAAACGCTTCCGAAGCGTGCTTAATTGATTATAAATATGCAAACGCTTTTCAACCTAATGCACAACCGTATTTTCTACCATTGAAGCAGTGCCACGCATTTGTATCTTATTAGTACAATTAGTTTTGCACACTAGCTGAACAAGTTGTGTAATCTTTGTTGTGAAGTCATGCAAATAAAGAAGGCGTATTTTCATAAATGGTTATAACAGCTTAACATTGTCAGTTTCCAAGCCCGAGGTTATTATGTGTGCAGCGAACGCAACGGTTCAATGAAACTTCATCAACTACTTCTCAACAATCGGATGAGTGAATACTCAAACAAAAAACCTCTTCATTCGTCACCAATCAGTATTTTATTTCCGAAGAGCCTGAATCTTCTCTGCACTTGCATTTGCATAGGTACATATATTAAGATAGTATGTGTATATAAACACCATATACATACATTAATAAATACTTCATGTATGAGTTTGTAAGTTGCCTTTATGAATCTTTTGATAGTAATAATTATTTATCTACAGATGTACACGGGTTAGTCTGCACCATATGCATAATTTCTGTACTAATCTTCTCTAGTTATGGACTACATATATGCATATAGTTTTACATGAAAAAAAGCAAACGAAAATAGCTACTCACCTTATACTTCACTTCATGACTACATAAGTACTACAGCTTATAATTCACAAATCTATTTGGACAGTGGAGAACAACTCAACAGGCAAAAGTTCAAGAGAGTTCATCACAATATTACAATATTTATATATTTTTTTGCCTATCATAAATCGCATTATTATGCTTATGAGTCTGAAAACCTTCTTGGCAATATTTAATATCTCTACTTTGCCTGCACATCTCTCTCTCTCTTCTCTCTCAAGTGAATTCTAAGCCGACTTGAAAAATCCTTCATTTTATGCAATGCAACTTTCCTGATGTACAACTGTTTTGTCGTGTAACAAGCTTGCAAACTGGTAAGTGCACCAGTGCATATTTTGCATAATATGCATTATAGAAACTTTCCATTTTTCATGCCTTTTAATTGTATTTATTCGTGTTATTATATGACCATTGCATCATCCACCTCCAAAACTCTCGGCCACCAACCTTCCCAAATCCTCAATGAATGTGCTAACTAAACGGCAAATGAAACATGAACTGAATGTGCATTTAATAACTAACGTAAGATTTAAACAGAATCCTTTTAATAAAAGCAGGGAAATTTTACCATACGTTTAGAAGTTTACGAATGAATACCACATACCACACATGCGTGCCCCCCAACCTGTTATATATATTTAGCTATGATTACTAAAAGTGCGGTATGCACGGTGTGCAGTGAATTTTAGCTGTTTCGAATTCAATATTGCACATTGCACATGCTAATTTAACTTATGTGCATATTCATTTTCTCTCTGAAGTCATATCTAATCAGTTTTCCATTCATCCTGAATGTGTTTTTCCATTTAAAAAAAACATAATTTTCTAATTTGTGCTATTGTACCTTTATCAGCACAGCACTAATTAAAGTGCAAATAACCCTTTTTTAAAAAAGTATTAATGCAATATTGTCTCTAGTCCACAAAGGATACACACATTTAACTCCCTGTCCATGTTCACTACAGCATAATGTCTCCGTAGGTTTGCACATTTTTATTCTCATTCACTTATTACTTTGCACACTCGCTTTTCAACAGTACCCTAGCATCATAGTCGATAATCAGATTACCGGTTTATATTACCAAGCCACCCTTTCCATTACATCCAATTCACACTTGTAATGTAATTTTCTACAAGTCGTCTCCTCACTCACAAAAGTAATCTTGCTGAGTTGTAAATAACAGTACCTGCTGCACAACAGGCGTTAATACGACAAAGAAGAGTACAAAAAAGTTGGTAATTAATTAAAAGCCACACATACCATACCTTCCACATCCCATACTGTTCACTGTCAACTTTCTTCAAATTATCAACTATAGCGAATTCACATATTGTGTCGCTAAAAGAAATAACATATAATGCTACTGAAGTTTACTCTGCAACTGATATGACAATGTGGTACGTATATTCCATAAAAACCAACACATGCTCTTAGGTTAACGTCCACATCAAATATATCACTCCTTTTCTACTTCACCTTGTCTTTCTTCTGCTGAGCTATTCATTCATGCGATCATCTATCTTCATATATGAACCTAAATGGTTATTGTGGTGATGACTCGGATGACATTAGAAAGGACATGTAGGTATAATACTCTGAGACACCAAATACTACACTACGACCATTGTATATTGTACAATTATCCTCCTCCTTTATCCTCTATCGCGCTCTGTCGTACAATGCAATGAAAACGAAAATTCTACTATAGCCAGAGTTAAAATGGGAATATACAGGTGCAAACATTCAGTGGAAAACGAGCAAATGAATAAAACAGATAGTAGGCACAGGCTTTGCTCTTGATCATCATCATTATCTTCATTGAACAACAATGAAACCATCTAATAGACTTGCAGTCTCGCTCTACACCAGAAAAAAATGCATTCATTCACATTCTCTCTCTCTCTCTCTACCTCTCGCCAGTGCAAATTTTATTACCAGGTTTGCACTCTTATTGTCTACATGGTTGACACTACTTTAATTATCGGAAATGGTTATCTGCCATTTTGCCATGCTCTACTATGCCACACAGCTATATATAATTTTTTATTGCCTTTTCCCTCGTTTTCTAGTACTGCCGTCATTATTTCGAGTAGAGCAACTTTTTATGCCGTTGTTATTTGCGTACTTTATTTTGCATTTAGGCAAGCTTTGAGATTGGATAGTATTTTTTTATCAAAAGGCACACAAGTCTTTTGTCTTACCTAATCCACTGCACGTTTTTTCTCTCCTGTTATTTATTTCTCATGAAAGAGAAAATCCATAGTCAAAGTCATCAATACCGAATACTATGTTTGAACGGATTATGTCGTTTATGTGTACATACATTTAAAATGTGTTTTTTTGTTATTCCAATTCAAAATAGAATTAGAGACATTAGCTTGCTTGAGTGTTGTTTGATGAGCTACTCCTGCCTTCGTTCTGATTTTTCTGAATTACAGTATTCATGTATTGTGATTAGAATGATTACCATCTTTTACCCCGATAAAGAAGACTTGCCAAAGTAAAGCTTGGATTGCTTCACTTTTACTAAACTACTTATAAATATGATCCATAAAACTACTTACAGCTGCGTAATGAGGTGAGAGTAGTATGAACTACGATAATTAATGAAGGTAAAGGAGAAGACGGAAGATTATCAGAAAGAATTATGCTGATAAAGATTCAAGATAAGAATTTGATTGCGTTTACATCTGCCTCCCTTTCTATTATATGAACTGTTAGAAAAGGTGTAAAGCCTAGTAATGAAACTATTTATTTTGCACAACGCTGCGTAATCCTGAAATCCGGTCACGCTCACTAGCCAAGTTATTTATATAAAAGGAACGAATTACTGAGAAAATATTACGCAGCAAAAGCATCGACAAAACTTTTGAAAACAAAAGCGTTTTGATTTTGATTTTTAAAGTAAGCAAAAGCCATATCCTATTAACATGTGTAAATTTTTTAAAAAAACTTATTGACGTTATAAATGATTCGAGTTTGCAACATTCATGAGGATTATATAGTTATAGGAAAAAACAACAGAATGCCAATCAATTATTCAGATGTATTTACATTTCCTTATTTCCTCCTCTGAACACGATTTTTAAACACTTGAACAGTAATAGAAACTTGTCAGCATGTCATGGCACGTCAGGTTGATTAACTCTTCCATTGTTTCCTGCCCCGATACAAGATACCACGTAAATTTATTAGCTTTGATATTGTCCACTGTCCACACTAATTAAGAAATATCTTCGCGTGGTCAGTTGTTCTAGTTTGATACAACAAAACCATATTTTTCCTTATTTTTGTTAAAACCAATTGCTATATTCTCTCATTGCAGTTGAAAAAATACGCATTCATCCCTCAATGACCTAACCAACTTTAACATGTGATGTGTTGATATTTCTATATTTCAAATATTTGATTGACAAACATTTGCGCATCAAGGAAAACTGATATTTTGATAGCTATCCGCTTTGGAAAAACAAATAAAATTGAAACTAAAAGCTAAAAATTATGACAAGCCTTTGTTAAAATGTATATAGAGAATATTTTACAGAGAGTAGTTCCACATTCACTCCACTTGAAATATACTGATTTTAGATTGCTTTCATGCTATTACATACGTTTGTAATATACCTACTCACTTTCCGTCCAAGATAAATATTTCAGTGCAAACTTCCTCCTTTAAAGTCATCAACATCAGTCAAGTGTCATTTTTGTAAATCCAAAAATACATCTACGTCCAAAACATTTTTTTAAAAGTATGCAAGGCGTATAAACCATCATATATATGATAATTTACGCTTACTTACACAACTCCTATAGTTCTATTTGACAAAGACAAAGCGGCACATGAAGTGAGTGAGGTTGTAATATTTACAAAAGTACCCTGTGTCTACCTTACATCTTTCATACGCATTTCAAACCATGATGCTCATAACAGCATCCGTCTTCCTTCCCTTCGTTTTGTTCCACAGTTCCTCATCACGATGATGATGATCATCATCAAAAGTTTACTTTATCATTCTCTCACTTCCACATTCATTTTAAATACACCTTTCCTAAAAAAAACTTCCTTGTTTTTCCATCTCACTGACTGAACTAATAAAGGTCTCTTGAACTCGTTTCGAAACGTATGGAGATGTTATATGAGTGATGATGGCAACTTTTTGGCACAAAATTTCAATATGACATATTTTTATACTCCGTTTCAAACTCCCTGTCCACAGTGTCCACATTACAAAGGATACATATAGTTTGCAGTGGTGCTCTGCGTTCTTCGTATTCTTTACCAATCTTATATGAGGGTGGTGTAAACAAGCCAATGAAATCAAGAGTGAATGAGTCATGATAACAAAAATACCGATGAACTCTGTAAAACAAAAACTCAAAAGGCATATATTATTTTTTACTCATTAGTATGTATCTTCTGCAATACATATAATGAAAATTTTACGTGCTTTCATTTCAGTTTATAAACTCGCATTCGTAGTTCACTCCAAATACAACGAACTCATCAAGCCGTCATGATGACTGTGACGTGATTGTCGAGCAACAACAAAGCATAAATCGAAATATATTTCTTAACCTCTCGTAAACCTATCTCACCCCTGCAGGTAAGCTCTGGGAAAATTCCCATACGTATCAAATTTTACTCCTTGAAGAGTAACAAGAGTATAATAAAATTCAACATGAATAAGTCTACAGTCTTCATTACGTTTCTAATGTTCTACCTGCTCACGTAGATATGTCTTTGTACTTTTTCTCATTTTACGTAAGATATAATCGATATTGTTATTTTATGAGTGAACAAAGAACACGATGACACGTATACGTCAAAGTGAAGAAGGACTTTATTCATATGCTGATGACTGCTGTCGAGGTAGAAATTCCAATAATTGTCAACGGCTTATTCATCTTTACAATATTGGCTTAATTACGTTGCGTTATTACATCTACCTAAAACGCTATACGGGTTAATCTCTGTCTCAATCCTCATAATTGCTTATCACAATACGGCATTCATCTTGTAAGTGTGTAGTATTAAGTAGATTTCATATTATACGGCATATTGTAATGTTAAAAGGCGGATAAATAGTTGAACGAAATTTTTTCCATTGTCGAACGGAAATCGTAGTAGAGCAAGGTTCTTACGATGAGATATAGTGACTTGCGATATAATACAGTACAAAACATGCATTTCTTTTGAGTTCATCTAGAAGAAGCAAACATAAAATCAAATCTGACGTGATTGTGATTGCGATAATATTGCAATATCATCATTACAAATAGCTAAATTAAACGTAATTACAGGCATTTACTGCACATAATCGAATAATATATGGTAGAAAAATTGGAATTAGTATGCAATGGAAAATTCATTCAACAATTTAATCACCAGAAAGTCAGATTTGCTCAACAATTTTTATTTTGTGACAATGACACGGTAAATTTTTCCCTTTGTCGATGAGACGTTGAGTCTAATATGGATGAATGTGCAGCTTTCAAAAAGCTGACCATTTCAAAAGAAAAACAAAAACGTTCCACGTTTTTTTCTTCTAGAAAATAAGTTTTGAAACTTTCACTGAGTTTGCACTATTCTTTGTTGAGAAGCAAATGTCGAAAAAATGATTTTATGGGATTTGTAATTATTAGTGACCAATTTAATAATCATGCTTTTTACCTAGCTATGAATGTGCTGGTAGTTGTTCAACAATAAAAAATCTAAAGAGAAATTACCTACCGTTTGGGAAAATGGACGGATGAAGAAACCATACTAATTCCGATTAGGTAAACAATAGCAAAGAATAATATAGTGAAATTGTGTATTTGACAAGCAATTTAAGTGACATTCTTGTTCCATTATTCTTCTACAAAATAAGCTAATTTTTTAAATTCAAAATGGGAGATGCTTCCTTTCTAACATTTTAAATCGTTACATCCTTTTCTTGGTTTTGTCAAAAAAAAGTCTATTGCAGTTTACAAACACCACGAATCAGTCGGTAGCTCTCTATTCTACATTCCTACAAATGCATTAATTTAATACAATTGCATTCTACGTGTAAAACTGTAGCATGAGATTTTGAAGGTTTTAAAACTCCAAAACTAATCGGAAAGGTGAAAACATGGTTTCCCCTTTTAAACTCATAATAAGGATATGTAACACGCATTATAAAAATCTTACAGTTTTATAAACCAACTCACGTACATTGAACCGCACGTTATGTTAACGCAATTGTTTTTCACGTATATACTTAAATGCTTTAAAGTGAAACTGAAGTGAATCAGAGATAAAGTGTTTGAAGCAGAACCACAATGCACAAAAAGCTCACAATGTATTTCAAACGTGAACATCTCATTGAAATGGAAATTTAAAAAAAAGTAAATATTAGACATTTGTTCTTATAAAAAAGTACGAGTTCGTTATGTTGCAAACGCATGGGCATTTTCTGACCCTATATCGAAATGAAGGAGTAAAACAGATTGAAAAGTAAACCGTATCAGTTTGGCTAGCCAAGAACCAAGTAACAATAACAATTACCATTTGGCACGAATGAATCGAGAGGAAAAACAAGACAACGAAGTTAACAATTACTGTGGTGGTAGGGAGGAAATTTTACGATGTGGAATTTGAAAAGTGTAAGTGTGCAAATACATTACAAGCATGTAAAGATTCAGTAGATAAGAAGTTATTTGGGGATTGGTTGTTAGAGCTGTAGTAGCCTTGCTCTCTTTTAGACACCAAACATTATTGCACTAAAAGTGCATCATATGCCCGCACAGCTAGCCGTTATAAGCTACAATAAAGTTCAGGATCAAGATCATTTCTTTGAGTTTAATACGTGCAAGTGAAACTAATTACAA
Organism: Sinodicranocentrus sp. ZH6; assembly: GCA_027743935.1. Taxonomy (NCBI): domain Eukaryota; kingdom Metazoa; phylum Arthropoda; class Collembola; order Entomobryomorpha; family Entomobryidae; genus Sinodicranocentrus; species Sinodicranocentrus sp. ZH6. The sequence continues at coordinate 30,220 of JAHZNA010003680.1, read as the reverse complement.
CCACAACGTTGCTTGCATGGTAGATATCGGCCTACATTTAATTCACAATCATAAGTTTTTTTAACGTACTTTTGAATGCAAATATTTATTAAAATCTGGAGTAGTAATGTATATATGTTATCCCAATTGCATTAAATTACATATTAGTTTCACTTTAATTGCATTGAGTGTAAGGAAGAATTTATAGTATATGACGTGTGATTTCAAGCTTAGTCTTTTTATTGTTCGCTTGCACCATCTACAACTCATCGTTTAAGGGAAGATTAACTAAAGATTGTGGCACATTGTTTATAGTCGTTGGTGTCCTGAACTGAAGCTCTCTCTGTGTCGGCTCTATTTGCAACGACTCCAACGTTTCCCTTTTTGGTAATGGTAACACTAATTGATGGAAACAGGGCGTGTATAGTACAAGTTCTGATAAAAAAAAACGTTCCCAGAAGTACATTGAGCGATGTGGACGTGCATTGGCCCGATAGCAGTTATAACATATATGACCGAAAATGCTCCCCAACGCTTTATTTATTTTCTCACATAGTTCGAGATAAACTTTTGCGCTATCTATGTGAGGTGAAGCAGACACAACCGTATACATGTATTACCCTTTGTACACGTTGTTAATTTTGGTCAGGTCATAAACAAATGCGCGTGTATGTTATTGCTTCCAAAATTACTCCCAGAACAGAAACCATATAATGCTCATATACTGCCCAAAGTCAAGGTCAATTTACATAATGATTGCGATTATACACCACTGACAATCTACGAGATTACAATTATTACCATTCCTCTCCATACAGCTGTCAAACAAACAAGTATAAAGATAACAACAGTGAAATCTGCAGTTTTATACTTAGTCAAACGAGTATTGTCCGTGATAAACGATCAAGGCCAATTGACAGAGGTTGAGTCGCAAAAATTGGAACCCCTTTTGTGAAAAAGCTGTACATGTGCATACATACCAAACCATTCCATTCCACAAATTATTTCCAGTATTTTGTTATTTCTCCCAAGAATTTTTTTACATGCCACATGTGCACCCATCTTGCATGCCATGTCGGAATAAATAAACTTGGAAATGTGGCTCGCCGGTGCGTTATGAAACTACATAAGATCTTTACATATTTTAGGATGCCGTTGGCACATGAGCAAGAATAAAACTGGAATATAGCACGCTACGCTTTTATTCGTTTATTTATTTCTTCCAGAAATCATTACCCCAATCACCATTATTTTATTATTATGGCGTCCAGTCAGGGTATTCCTTATTTTCGGTGTAATACACACAGCATTCTTCCTCGCCTTACTTGTTTGAGAGGAAAAACGATTAAAAGTGAAATGAGTCTATGCTACCAGTTCATCTCTACTCAACTAGACTGGCAAACACACACACCATACTATCGTATTCTAAAGTAGTTTTTTTTGTAATAGGTGTGCACTACAGTAAGCACCGAACCATTCTTCTCCCAACGATGGCAATCAATTTTTATATTTTTTATAGCACACCAAAGCAACTGAGCCGTCGTAGATGTATATCTTTATAAGGATATTATTCCTGCACGCAATCTTCTCCAATCTTGTAGCATCTAGTTGGAGCGTGAACAATATCACATTGCAGATCAACGACAGCCTCAAGGAATACCAGCTAAAAGGAATACTTCTCTTTAGAGCCTAATATTACATAAACCAATAACAACATTCGTTCTTTTTTTACTCAAGAGAACAAAGAAATATTTTTCTTACAGTAAAAATCTCATTCGTTGCATATATTAGAATGGTTATGGCTTTTAGGATTTTTGATACTTGTTCTTCTTCACCATTCTTTAGTGGCAATTTGATTTTGACTGTAGGCAATACATAAAGAGAAAAAAGCGTAATGCTGCATTGCTCACTTTTTTCCCATCAAGAAAGCTTAGTACATGAGTTGTAGAGAAAATCCATGCATGCATGCCATTCCACGTTCCAAATCACGTTTCTACTCCACCACATCCCTGCATCAAGTATTTTTCCAAGCTGAGAGCAGGCTCACAGCCAAAAAGTCAGGTCAAACTGCAATCATTCCTCTATAACAATGCTTCTTTTTTGCTTTACAAGGAAAAAGTAATATTACATATTGTTGCCATTTTCCCCCTTTCAACTAAAAGTCTTTTTAACTTTTCCCAAACTTTTCCATCATACGTGGTTTTTTCTTCTAAGTCTCACCGAGGATTGAGGGCGGTTGGCTGATAGTGTATAGGAAAAAGAAAAGTAAAAACGTGTCTGTTATCTCGTTGTAATAATATCGCATATCGTGATCATCATCATGATCCTATCATTCTGTTACAACACATTTTTAGCAATATCATTTTTCAGCCGAGCTCTTTCTACTCAAGTCGACTTGACTCGCAATAGCAATATCGAGAGAGAGAAAGGGAAAACAGAGGAAGAAGCCGAATGAATATGTTATCTACCTTTCCTCCTTGCATGACCACTCGGATAGGGCGCTACCGTATGAATACTCATGCATGAGCTATGAAGAGGATGTAAGATAATGATGGTGATCATCATCGTACGATGGGAGAGATACAACGTCCTCATTCTCGAAAAGGCAAGAATAGAGGTGAAAAAGTATATCATAAAATCATAATATTTTACGGGATATCCTCACATGCATGAGGGGTACAATGTATGGCGTGTGTCGCAACCACATTTCTTGGCTTTCCCTCTTTTCCAGGTCATCCACCACGAGAAAGGTCATTTTTAAGGGAAACTTATCTTTCCAGTGGTGTAACATAGGGATTCGGGTTAAACGCATGAAAAAATGTGTGTAAGTGAATGTATCCATATTATTTGTGTTGAATGTTATATGAAAAATGAGGGGAAAGAAAGCAATAAAGGTAATGGACGACCTGAATATCTTATTCGACAAGTTCGGTAAATTATCTGGCTAATGGCTGGACATTATATGACCTGGTTTGATTTATCGTGCCACAGGCCAGAAATTACACGTTACATAGTTTCCTTGTGTGCATACGTTTGTTACAGTTCCCTATAAATAGCGGCACGCAATCGACGACCGAGAAATTGACAGTGATTTTTCCTCTTATGATGGAAGTTATTATGGGTATACATGTCTGCCCCATTTTTCATGTCCATTACCAATTACTCCAGTTTAGTTCTGGGAGGGAAGAAAAAATTCAGTAAAATAGGTATTATTTTGGAAACCTTAACAAGAGCAAAGATATTCCCTGATAAAAAGGGCTTGTAGTAGCGCATAGCGTGTCAAGTTAAATAGTTCTGCAGTCAGTCAGTCACTGGTCCACTGACAGAGCTTTTTTAGCAAGCCTTCGAAAAGAAACATGCGTTCTGCTCTGTTGCACTTCTTTTTCTATCCTTACTTGAGTATGGTAAGAAAAGTGAAAAAAAAACTCTTCTCTGCACAAGAGTTACCTAAAGAAAAACAAGTTATCCTGCACCGTATTTTTAGCACAAGTTTTTCCGTCTTACAAGTTCCTGCACTCTCGCTTTCAGCAAGATGGACAAGGGGGAAAAACAAGAAAGTCGCTTTTTACGTAAAGCTTGACGTGCATTTAAGCAAAACCTAAGGAAGAATTTGAAACACCCTACACACCGGTGTAGAGGATGGTTGATTGTCCTATATTTACACTTTGTCCTTCTCTTGTACACCCAGTTCAACAACCATGTCTGTTGTCTCGCCCCTCAACATTCTACCCAGCAATAGGGTTTTAAGCTGAGTGAGAAAGGACAAGTACAAGTTGGGTTGAAAAATGAAGCACATTTCCTGAGAGAGAAAAAACTCTCTTTCTCAATTTCACTTTCTCAATCTCTCAAGTACTACAAGCCAAGAGAATATTACAGAAGAGAGGATAGAGCAGTTGTCAGTCTTGTATTACTGAGTAGAGCAATGCCTTGCTAACTTACGGCTTGTCATTCACAAGGAATGACTTTGTGATTTTTGACCTCTAGCAGCTCCATCCAACCCAAGCCATATTATTTTTATAGATAACCATACACGTACATAAACGTACTATAAGCCCTCCACCAAGTCAACACCCATTTACATCACATTGCCCGAAACGAGATGCTATCGTCTTCAATTTTCCAGCCAGAAGGGCTTACTCCATAGCGAATAAAAAATGGAAAAAGTATTCACTTTGATTCTCATATTTTTCCATTTAATTCTCTTACAAAGGAATATTGTAAGATATCACATGTGGCCAAGATCAAAAAAGAGCATTGGCATTGTAGATTAGGATCTATGAGAGGAATACATAAAGAAGCTGGTGAGCGCATATATGTCTAGCTGGTGCACAGTGCACATACATCACCCCCAATTTTCTCTTTCTCCAACCATCATTTTCCATAACAATACAACAAAAGGGTAGAACGAAAGCGTACCAAATGGAATACATTTTGATGATATATTCCTGTAGAGAAGTGGTTATCGTTTTGAAAAGGAAAGAGGAAACGGGACCACTTTGCTCAATCATATCTATCTTCAACTTTTTCAACAATGAAAGGAGCGTGGTCTACCAGCTCAGATCAGAAAAATATGATCACAAAGCGATGAAAAAATATGATCACGATGAAAATGAAAAGGGACTGAAGATCGTTTACTTCACAAATAGATTTAGGCACATGTACGTAGAAAGTGCGATTTTTCATCTATCATATCAAGCTGTGCAAATACACCTATACGGTCTCTTGAAATATTCATTTATTCCCCAAAGAACATGACATCTTCCTCCGCTCTGTACAAATGTTGACGTATTGCACATTAAACAACAACATGTTTGATCATAAATAATCCTCAAAACCCACTTTATCCTACAAGAGGAAAACTTACATTTTGGTTATTAACAGCCTACCTAAGAAAATTGGAGAAACTTGTTAACTTTTCCTTTTGCGTCAATATCGACTTCAAGGAAAATCCCTGGAAGAGAACTCTAAGATCCTGATGATAACCCAATAAATAAATAATTTCTCCGTTTTATCCAACAACATCATGTCAGTACATATTACCCATCCATCTTACCCATGCCAACTTTGTGGAAATACTTAGAAGCAACGGTAAGTAAACCACATACGGCATACGATCTTGACAAGAGGTAAGGCAAAAGGAAATATTAATTTCCTCCTTTGCTCATTTCTCCACGTCACATTTTTAACAACTTTTCTGCAAAGTGAAAAGTGGAGAGAAAAACATGAAATCTGCAAGAGTTACCTACTCTTTAGCAAGTGTATGCGTCAAGCCAGAGAAAAAAACGAACAGTGCCCGGAAAACTTTCTCTTTTTTACAACCTGGGTTGGGTGACTGTGGAGAAAAAAGAAAATGAGATAAAACCCAGGACTCGAGCAAAAACACATTAGACATATAGCGCTATAGCTAAAGGCTAAAAGATAACTGTTGGGGAACTTAGTTTGTCAAGAAAAAATTGTTTTACTACTTTCAATATAGACCTCACTATCAAAACTAATACATATAGCCTCATCCTTATATTCAGTTATGCTTGTGCTCCTCGTCAAGCTTCATCTGAGTTCTCAAAGGACCTGGAAATGAACATTGTGTGCAGCTAACTGAAAAACTATATCTACATATGGTTCTTCCTTTCATGATGAATTTTCCTTGAGTGTACTTCTCAGGCTGAAGAATATTTATACCTTTGGGTGGCTGTGACACTCTTGTGACTAGGCCACGCCACATGGCATCCTCCAGGAGAAAGGTTGGAAATGAACGGTCTGTGGCTTCTTGTATACTGAGCATTATTTTTAAATGTAATATAAATGCACAAACGTCTCATGCAATGTCATGCACCACATTCCCGTTTTCTCTCCCGACATCCTGCCATTTCCAATTGTATTCTTCATTTGGAATGTTCTCTCTCAACAGAAAAGAACTAAACAAGCGACCTTTTCCCCTTCTGGAATTAAGGGAAGTCATCTGCCTACTTTTCTTTTTTGTTTTGATGTTTTTTCTCCATTCCTTTCAAAACTTACAGAGAAAATTGCCCTCGACAAGAATAGGAGAGAAATGAGGAAAAGCAGGTTTCTTTCGTTTTTTAACTTTTGAAACCATGAATGTATAAAGAAACTAGCTACCTTACACGAAATCATGTTGTTTCAAAATCCTACCAGTAAAAAATATCAAGCATGCCTTTAAAAACAAGATAAATATAACCGCCTCAACATCTACAACACAACAATCCCTTTCAAATTTCAGAGGAAACATGAAACAAAGAACAAGCTTCAAATATGTATTCAATTTCCTAATTTTCAAAAGCTCATGTCTTGCCCAAGAAGTGGGAGAAAATGAGATAAAAGTTGAAAATGTGTACAAGTAACCTACCACATCATCATGCAAGAAGCATAAAAGGGCGATGTTGCGAATTTTCCAACTCCAACTCCCAAAATACGACACGGACATTGACAACAACATCATAAAAAAAAGATACGAGAATATGAGAACAAGCATACAAACTCTGCATTGTACACACGGAACAGAGGAAAAACGGATGGAGAGCTCAAGACAAGGAAGGTTGCCTACAAAATAGGTCAAATGAATGTCAACTTTGTGTCAACCTAATTTCCTCCTCGCATGCTGAATCTAGGCTAGGCTTATTTCACAATCTTTTATTTTTCATGTGTTTCTCTTCTGCCTGCTTCGTATGCGTGTGTAAAAGGAGCATGAACATGACCGCCCGTCCGTGACAATTTTTGCATATCCATCCACTACACTGCAGTTTTAGTCGCGGTAAATAACACAAAAGCTTTACGGATTACTCATTAATTTCGTAAATCACGAGACAGATACAGAGCAATAATTTCCTATATGTACATTATTTGAATGTAACGCATTTGGAGTTTGGAGCTATAAATGGGGCAAATTCAAAATTGAATTTTCCCACTTCTTGAATCAAACGATTAGACAGGAAGGAATACGTGCATTACTTGACAAGCTCTCAAACTGTCAAGTTACATTTTGAAAATTGTAAATAATCCATATTCCCTGCTTCCTCTTCCATTTGAAGCTCAGGATTTTCGAGTTGAGTAGATAAAAGCTAGAATAACTGTGGCTGAGTGGGCACGTGTATGTGCTGAGGAAAATCCTTGAGATGAAAACCTCAAACTAGGCTAGAACACTAGATATATGGTTACTACTACTATGTTAGACGAGTTATGTATCTCTGAAAAGCTTTAAAATCCTCTAGAGAAGTATTTAAGGATGTTTCCAACCTTTTGTCGTTTAAACCGTAAGCAGCTTATAGACTTTCTCCAGAGGCATTTCTCAAGGATGAAAGGCCAACGGGTAATAAAGCAAAGCATAAAAGCTTTACATAAATATATTCTAGTATGCATTTATATTGAATAACACAAAGAGTAAAATAACATCATCATGTTTTAAGAAGTTGATATTGTGCAATCTTCTCCCAGCGCCATATCCTATATAAAATATCATCACCACAATAAACAGTGGAACATGGAGTGTATTATTTCTACTGAAACACGAGAAAAAATGTGGTTTCTTGGTTTGCTCTCAGAAAAACAAGGAAGAAGATAGAAACTATAAGAGAAAAAAGGTAAAAATCGTGATTCATGCCTTTTTGTCATAAAAACGTCTACCATCAAGATTACAACATCCTTTAGAAAATGTCAAGTCATAACCGCAAAAAAATGTGTAACGTTTGCAAATGTGTAAGAATATCAAAAGTGTGCATAGTCGCATAAACAAATGAATAGTCTAGAGAGATACGTCTCACCATATCTTTGTCTTTCTTTGTTATACTTTATATGATTTACTCAAGTATCGTTTTATTTTCGAGTAGGTAATACCACACAATCATCCTTCCTACATGTCTGTCACTACCAGTGTGACTATGCTTTTTCATTTTTATCGTTACGGTAATGAGCTTGATAGGATTATGGCATATGATATCATTATGCATGAGCACATGCCTTCCTCTGACGAATCCTTTTCAGTCTTTCCCTCCAAAAAACCCAAAAAATGAAGCAAACTTTAAAGTGCTCTGCTGACACATCACATAAGTCGCGAAGTGGTGTTAAGGATGATGCTTATCGTTCCGTTTTTCATTGAGCTTTGTAACTAAAAACATCTTTAAAATCCTTTCTTCATAACTCCACCGGGAATTATGATCTCGGTCCATTATCATCCTAGCACATTACACGAGATTTTCTTTCGCGTCAGGGATGCGTAATAGATGAAACACTTTAGAGATTTTTTTCTTCCAGGTGAAAGACTCCACTTTTAACAAAGGAAGTGAGCAAGTCTGTGCTATCAATGGAAAGAAGGAAAAAAATAATGTTTTTGGAAAAGCGTAACGTAACCATAATCATAATCATGTTATTTCATTATTTCCCCTGCAATACGTTCATGTGTCAGCATGTAGTATAGAAATTTTAGAGACAAAAAATTCCATTAGTCATACAGCTACATTGCGTGACTGTGAGCTGGCTGGATAATGAATGTTAAATAACAAGCCGAGTGTGAGCAATTGAGGTGTACTTGCTTTGTACCGTGGAGCGGTAATAATCCTCTTATCTCATCTTATAGAGGAAAGCAATTACCGAGGAAAGGATTGAACTCGACAAGAAACTTGAACACATACATAGATCCTCTACCACAGATACATATTTCCATTATAGGTACACTGCCTGTGTCGGAAATAAAAGGATGAGCACAGATAGAATTTTCTTAGGGAGCCGCATGCCGTATTGTGCATACTTCTAGTCAAAGAGGAGCAGGTGCATTTCTCGTCACAGTCGCTTGGTTCTGATTAGTCATAATTATCTATCCGAAAATCCTCTACACAACCATTCTGCATAATAAAGAGCGAGACGTATTGATCCAGTTAAGTTTTTCTAATTTTCCGAGCCATGGGCTGAATTGCATTCTGCAAAAGCCTAAATTCCCTTGGATGTTGCGAAGATGTGGCTAGTTGATGAGTAATGGGTGCGCCTATATATGTTATAAAATTTCCTCAAAGGCGGAATACCGCGCTAAATCGATTTCATCAAACTTATGACGCTGTAAATGTGATAACGTGAATAATACTATGAAAGAGTTTAATGCGATAGTAATTTCCTTCAAATTTTCCAGTTCAATGTTCTCCAAAATGACTATGGCGAAATCTTTTCTTCGATATTAACCAATCCCAATGGGAAATTTTAGCGAACAAAATTGCTTTAATTTTTGTAATACTGAAAATAAAAGACATTCACTAATTTTACCGATTACGTGTAAATTTTATAATGCTAAGGTTTGTAAAATGCAAATTAATAAAAAAATAAAAGTTCTTCAAAATGAGACCAGCGATAAGTTGATGATGTTAAAATAAACACATACAAAACACCTGTGTCCCTCCTTCCTAATTCATTCAAGCTTTAGTGGGACAAAAGTAAGTTGTAGTACCGCACCGCTCCTCACGTTGTAACGGTCCTCTTTCATTTCATAATTTGTTTTTGTCCTCCTTCCTTTATTCGCCTGCAGTAATAGTATTTTGTCTGCTTTTCAATTGCTTGCATGTGTGTGTGCATGCAAAATAGTGTGAAGTGAGGTATTTTATGAGCATTTAAAAAAAATCTCCCATCCTCTTTCCCAACTTTCCACTGGACTGTGACTTTCCTACTACTTCACTCAACCTCCTTTGTCCTGGTCTGGTAGACTGTAACACAGTTATTTTTTAATTTAGCCTTCGCTTGGCTACTAGACATCATAAACACGCGTCAAGTCCATGTGGGACTTGTAGAAAAACAACAGGCTTTTTTGGGTAGACTTTCTCATTTACCTTATCAGCACGACAGAATATAAAGTGTAAATATGTGAAATGAGAAACGCTACATTTATACCGTATGATGTACCAGTAAAAAATAATATAAGACACGCGGCATACACACCCTACCAAAAATCATACTGAAGAAGATCCTTCCTTCTCTGCCCATCTATTAATTTACCCTTACAATGTCTCCCTCACATTTGCAATAATGGAATAAACGAAGTTAGTGTTGCTTTATCTTTCGTCCTTTTCACACTAGCCCTAATATCTCTTATGCATGCATACACACAAATATCCATTTTACTTGCTCACTCACCAGCTCCCTACTTGTGAACTAATTAAGGAACTGAAAAAAGTTGCTTTGTCGCGTTGCGTCTCTCTTCTCATCTTTCTACTCATTGTTTTTTCCATACTGAGAACGACGTTTATATATATACACTATATTTGACTGAGTGTGAATATATACCGACATGAAGCTACATCTAGATAGATACACTAATTACCTCAGAGACACCAGAAAATCTTGCTGGCCCTGGCCTGGCCTTACGCTTAAGTCAGCAAAATGCTCTCCTCATACACTCAACGTTCTCAGTAGATATCCCTTAACATTTTTTCACTCTTCGACAAACACATTATGTAAGATAACAAAATACTTTGATGGCACCTTTGAGACTCTTTCCGACATAATTTCATTATTACTACCACACATACACCCACTGGCCAAGTATCATGCATCATAGCTCTAATCACCATTGTCATCGCTGCTAAAATATATTAACGTACTTTTTCCCCTATAGACAGAAAATTTATTTTCTCTCGTGCCTCCATTTGCCCGAGCAAGATGGTCGCAAAAAATTCTCGTCTTAATCTACTTTCCCACTTTTTTCTTCATCAAGACTTCATCTAATCCTTTTCTAAAGTTCATTCTTTCCATTTTTAGCCTCCTTTAACAGCTACAGTCTCCTTATGGTGCACAGCATGGGTAGGCGTATACAACAAAATTGGATAATAAAACAACTTTTTTTAGAAAGAAATACATTCAAAAACTTTTGCATTTTGAACAGTATCACAGTAGCTGAGCACATCCCTCATTAAATTAGATGTTCACTCTTTGAAATCTCCTTTTTAGCCGTGATTACCATTCGAAATCACAATTATTGACAACCACCGCGACGCAACAGGCCTACCTACTTTACGTCTCTCGTCTCAATATGCACCTTAACGCCATACTGTGAGATGAGATTTATAACGAGATACAGGTACAACAAAGACACGATGCACTTTTATTCACAATCATCCTTATATTTATTATATTCCCTGGCTTGGTTTACATTGCATTATTTCACCGCTCCTTCAATGCTGAAGACTCTCCGTCATCCTTTTTTATCTCTGCCCTCAAATAAGGAAATGTTTAAAGAGAAAACCTAGAAGTATCAACATCAGGTGAAAATCTCCAACATGACGGTTGGTCCAACCTCCAAAAAAGTAATGTACTGTGTACTAATTTAACAACCATGAAAGGAACTCACAAACAGCATTACTGGCTTTTTCACGAAGATCAAGAAAACGTGGAATGGATTCAAGATAACCAGAGACTCATCCTAGAAAGATAGCGTATTTTTTTGCCATTGACATCACCCTCATTAATAATATCATCGTTAAAAAGCAAAACAGAATGAAAATCAGTTGGATCTTGAAAGAAACGCCTTCGTGTTCATCATCATCTTTACCGTCTCGTCTTTCCTCTTTTTCCCGTCTAAAGCTATTCTTCAAACGGGCGAAGAAGGCCGTGTGGTACGTTTGTGAGGGGCTTATTGGCTTTTGGTAAATCCGAGATGATAATGCTCTTGTGATGATGAAAAATGAAAGACATGATCCAAAAACTTATGGAGTTTTTGATCTAGGACCTATTTTTAATTCTGTGCAGTGGTCTTGCTCTTCATCTTTGAAAGTGAACATATGCACTGTAATTCACTATAAACTACTTCCACTCAAATACAATTCTTATGGGGATGAGACTGTCAGTCTTTTTTTATGAGAAGCATCAGATATGATGTACACGTACTACGTAACTAACTAGGGTCATCAATAATATACAGAAAAAAATATGCAATCATACATCCAAGCAGTAATCAAAATGGGGATTTAAATTGAGTATTTCTTTCTTCCTTGTATTTTCATTACAAACATAGTACTGAAGTACTGATACCGTTTAAAAGTACTTTTGAGCACAAGGACAAAACCAAGTTAAGCTTGAGTCTCTGGTAATCCTAAAGGATCACAAGGAAAGACGAAAAAAATATTGGGTTTCGGCATTGACTTTTTAAAAGACACTTGAGAATTGGATGTTGGATACTGGTGGAGTGCTAAGTGGAAATTAGGTTATATGCACACAAGAGGGTTGTATGGCAGATGGTACTTGTGAAAATAAAATTTCAAGGTTTTCTGCAACCACTGTCGTAAGGTAGATTTATGACAAAGATATACATACGTACAGATAGAGATGTATTTTATACAGAACTACGAGAGAATGGCCAACGCATCATTTAAGAGGACCAACTCGAGTAAAGCTGCTTTGGTACTCTAAACAATAAATACAACTAATTACTTTTGTTGAAAACAAAGCAAACAGAAAATACAGGCGAAACAAAATATTCGAAATAATTTATTTAATCCGAAAATGACCACCTTTTCTAACTAATTACTAAAGCCAATACTTTACATTTGCATTCTCTCATATTTTAAAATGTATCCGAAGGGTTAATTCCCAATAACCAACACTGACTACCCTACCCTATCATTAATATTACCACGCTTGATTGGACCCTGTAATTAAGCCGAATAATTTTTCTCTTCTTTCTATTACACAATATCTTTAATAAACACAATTAGTAGCTTAGCTCACCACTGTAAATACCATTATTACATCAATTTCCCGTGTAAATTGTTGTTAAAGCATGTCATCATCATCACAGCAAAGCAATCACTGCCGAAATCACACACACACACATCAGCATAATTAGGCATCACCGCACTTCCCCTCAACTACATCATCCTACAAAAACACTTACACGTGCATTCCTGAGGCATTTTATGACTCCAAACAGTAATCAAATGAGTACTTAGAAAAGGAGCATAAACATATCTACGCATGAAATTACAATCTTTACTCTATGTACATACTTAATTACATTTTAACCTACAGCAATAATTATCCCAGTCACTTCATTTGTTTTTCAACCAGAGCTCCCAATTTTCATGATTCATAATATTCCGACATCTTCCTCCAATCTGAAGTTAAGCATAATCACAAGTCACAAGGATGCACATGCATAGGAAGGACCCAAAGTGAATGCCGAATCCATACAACTGACAGAATAATCAAATTTCAACCATTACGTGCTCGTTTTCAATGCAAATATGAACATTCTTCCGGACAGAATGGACAAAAAAATTTGAGCCCTCCTATTAATCATTTTCTTCAAGCTTCCTCCTGCTGATTATGATAGGATTAGCCGAAGCCAAATGAAAGTACATTGTAGTTTACTAAGCAGAAAAGCACACCACCAACCACCACCTTATGCACACAACGCAGAAAAGGGCCAATTATGACTCCTTCCGTCCTCGATTCGACACATGAAAGGTAGGTAAAATATCATTCCCAGTGTATTGGCATCTTTATTATGCTCGCTTACATGTGATATGAGTTTGGTGGGGTTTTCATGTATTCATCCTTTTAATGACCTTGACAGCATCCTAAAGATATGGCCATAAAGTAGGTAGTTGATGTATATTTCATTTCAGATGCACCACGTCTCAAGAGGAAAAACAGAGTCAACTCCTCTGCTCTTAATGATTTTCCACAGACAAGGTTTATTATGGAACTTGGCCAGAATTACTTGCTATCTGAAAACTTCACTAGGCTGAATGCAGAACCATAGCGTGTGATATTTTTCACATAAATGAATAACATGGCAGAGGGAGGTAGAAGGGGTAATAATCGTAATCATAAAAAATGGGAAAATTATTGTACACCCTCCGGGCATTCTTTTTTCTGCACTTTACAACCATCCAGTTTATACTATATAGCACTTTCCTGTCCCATTCTATCATTAGTAAGTACTCGGCTTCTTCCAAGCTACAGGGTTTTTTTCTTGGATACCTCTATCGTGGGATGGGTATGATGGTATGAGAAGATGAGTGTAAAAAAGATGGAAGATTTTTGCAATAAAAATCTAAAAATATGCTCACTTTTCGAGAGTCATTTTGAGGAAGGGGGACGTGAACTGCCTTTGTAATGTCTTTTGCCAAAATCCGTATAAAATGTAAAACCGGTGGTTGGAGCAGGTAATAAAATGCAAATTAATATTGGATTTGAATATAAATTGTGGAAATCATGATGACTCAAAGGATATTTCAAAGGATTGTCCTTTTCCGCCTGAATAACCTTTTTTTTCTCTTTTGCGGAATAATGATTTAATATTCAATGTGAGTTGCACGAGCATACTTATTAAATTACGGAAAAGACTGCTTTGCGGTTGAAATCTCTAATAATTGTTATTTCCATCATAAAAATCAACAATGAGCAAAGCTAAAGCCATGAAGGAGAAAAATAAGCGTGCACCTTGCAGTTTTCTGAGGTTGTTGTAATGCAATTATGTGCAAAAAGCGTGCTCACTGCATATCCTATATAATATGCAACACATATGACTTCATTCATTCGCAGTTGTTCCAATGCCATTTTATCAGCAAAATATGTATGCTAGTATGTAATGTGTGTCCTGCTTGGTAGAATTATCACAATGTAAAGATACACACAGTGATCAATGACTCTTTTGTTATTCTTCTAGTTGAATCTGATAAATCAATTGTAATTATTATGAGGAATGACTCAGGTCTCACATTTGCTCACATAATGTTTTGCCTTTTCAAGTGAAGTCACGCACGCGATGATAGATAAGATGAATTGGTTTCTTTGATCTCAATATAATGTGTCTATGCAATAAACACACTTCTATACCTTTAAATAGTGTGAAGTACGTGTCCACTGTCTTTGTATTTCGTATGGATAACAGGTCAGCCTTATATAGGACTCTGAAATAGGTATATTTAAAAGTCACAACTATTCCTCCTCAAGGTATCTGCTAAAAAGTCAATTCAGACAAGGGAAATAGGTATGAACATTTAAAAAATCTGAATACAAGCATGTTAACAAGATGGCTGAATTTTGAAGCTGTTGAAATGCCAATATTACTTTGAACTTGTTTATTTCATTCCTCCATCATGTAAAGCACAAATGCAAGAGTGTTCCAAGTTCCAAGCATATATTTTCATTTCACCTCATATAACTAGTTCTTGTATGACTGTATTCATTATTTTTTGTGAGTATTTTTGCCCTTGAAACAAGGAGACTCGAGAGAAAAACTATGAAAAAATTGACAGCTTCAAGTTTGTCTATAAGTACGAGATAGAGAGAGTGGAAAGCTATAAAGCTAACCACAAACTATACTATACCTCAGCATGTCTACGTCTTCCCACAATACTGCACAATTCACACATATGATTAGCATTTACGTACATAACATTTGTAGTTTTGTACTCCACCTCCACCACTATTATTTTTCAGTACAGATCTAAAACGCATGAATAAAAACGCGAACGTAGAGATGAAGGAAACTTCTGTGCTTTGTATTTATTTGCATTTATGGTGACGATCTACCTATCGTATTTCAAGAGTACGTGTACTCCAGGTCTAGGTGGATTACAAAAATAACTCAATAATATAATATGAATAAAACATTTTTCCGTAGGTATAGTACATAGTCCTGTCTGACGAGTGAAACTGATAGTCTGATGAGTCACTTCTTGGTAAATATTTTTGGAGTTGAAATAGTAAAATATGGGATTCTGTGTTCCTCGCCGGGCAAATGAGAAACGAATCGATGTTGAAAAAAATCCCACTCGCGCATGATTGGTTGGATGGTCAACCTACACAAGAAATGAGATAAACTCAGAGATGATGATGTCAACCGCATGATGAACTCTTTTACCTTTTTCAACATATCTAAATCTAATTCAACTCTGTGAGTATTGAAAGACTTAAAAAGTTAAAAGCATGAGCATGTCAACCTTAATTAGTAAGGAGTCGAGAAACCCCATTTGTTTGGGAAACAAGACAAAAGCCAACGACGTAAAAAGAGACGATTACACACAATTTGTATTCCTGTCTGGACACAAGACGCAAAACAAGTATCCTTCCATGAGAACTTTATCGTTGTTTACTTGGAAGGAATGAGAACGCACTGATTTTTCTTAATTATTTGCGACACCATTTGTTTTTCACGAGTCACCTTACGAATACGAAACGAAGGAACGAACAAATATGTATTCCGTGCTAGGATATTTCCCGAGATAAAAAAAAGGTAATTAAGCTGAACCTGCTAAGTTTAAGGGTAAATATGTATGTTTGAATGTTAATCTTTGTTACCTGGTCTTAAATAGAGATCCTTCAGCAGAGTAAATGCTCAAGAGGAACTTGACGTGGATGAAATTTTACACTTTAAATGGGGAGAAGCACCCAAAAAAAGTTTTTTGTTAAAAGAAAGGTATATTTTTACAAATTCTAGTGCTAATAGAAGGATTATAGTGACAAGGAGAATAGAATAATAATCCGGTCGGGATCTTGAAGATTCCTTATTTATCTTCGCGTCGAGAATGTAACGAACCACTCCAATGTTTGCTTGGATTGGATAAGTATTCAAAAGTTGAACGAAACCGCACGCCCCTATCCAGAGCCACACATGGAGAATGGGAAAACACAAAAACTTTTCACTTTTTTTAAAAAAAACTCTTTTCCACAAGAAAAAAAACTTGAGGAAGAGAAAGTAGTTTTCCTCGTAGTATTTTCTCAAGTACGATTTCTCCAGAAGATTTTTCTGGAGAAGGGTTGAAAAAGAGAAAACGATTGCGTTGTTGTTAAGAGTGAAGAATGAATGAAATCAATGAACGAGTGATTATGGCAAACACTTCGCCTTCAACAGACTTTTCAACCAGAGCAAAAGTTTATATTCGGTTCAAGAGTAAAAAACCGAGATGGAAAAGGATGTATATGTACATGTGAAGAAAAAAACTTTTGGTTTTCCATCCAGACAATACGGGGTATTAGAAAAAGTACGCCGTATCCCTTAATAAATGTAGACGGCAGCCTTGAGAGGAAGTGTGGATTGAATGTGTTACAAACACGCAACCAATGTTCACTGGTCTCTTCAAAAGAGTAATTCCCAAGAAAATAGAAAAATTGCTATGAAAAATTGTATTCCGCACACGTGGGTCCTCTTCCAAGTTTCTGTTTCTTTTTTCCTTTCGTATTTTAGAGTCACTGGAGGTTTAAGTGCACATGTCTGAATGTATATTTTGACTTATCCTGTTTTTCGGGATGTAAATCGGTAAAATAGGAAGCACTCAAGGAAATCTCAGTTTGCCCTTTCGTAAGACCAAAAATTGAAGTGTTCATATTATGGAGAAATTACACAGATAATTCATATCTGAAGAAGTCAGTATTTGTGATCAGCACTGAACCAATCATAAAATTATCCAATTTGCTTTGATTTGATGATGATCCACATTATCACTTTTACTTTATAATCAAATCAGCACACCTTTGTAGATGCATTTATGTTGTTGTAATGTGTATAGTTTTCAGAATATAGAAAAGTATTTTTTGTAATGAGATCAACCCTATGATTTTGGTTTAAGGACTTGAACGATTTACAGGAGTTTTAGGGGGTGAAGATTTCTCCTATTTGTTCAGGTGTGCACACGACAATGATTGTTGGTGCGGAGAACTTTTATACGTGACGTGAAGAACCGCAGAGATGTTATTATTTTTCTTGTAGAACAATGCTTATTACAGTGATTGCAGAGGGGAAGCTTAACTCGGGTTAATTTTTAAATGTGTTATGAATGTGAAGTTTAGGTAGAAGTGGCCTTGCACACAAAAAACAGCGATCCATGCAGTACGCTCTCTTCGTTCTTTACTCACGGCTAGTGGAAGACCGACTGACTGACTGACTGCTGTGTTGCATATGAGTGAGTTGCTTTGCAGAAAACGCTGTAAAATGAGTAAATACCTATCGCTATTCACCAATGCTTTAGCAAGGCTTATGGACATTGACTGTTGTGCATAACAGCACGAGCCAAGTTGTACTGTGAGCAAGCAAATACAGTCTCATCTCATAACTTCTCTATTATAGGGACATCCTAAATATTCCTAACTTTAAAAGCCGTGCTGCTGTGTGTGTGTACGGCCCGTTTATCATGTTACTTATGATCTGAACCTAAACATATACCTTGATATCCTTCTACTAGTACAATGTATTGCACTGTTGTTACTGTAACATCAGAGCGGCTTTCATATATGCACGTAAATGTGCTCATATGCAAATAAAAGATCATTTCAATTTTCAATTTCAAAAACACTGCCACTCACAGTATAAACAGAGTTTAAAAATTCCATCAAATAAAAGATGATTAATTAAATCATCTAAAAACAACTAGGTACGCTTAATTCACTGCATAGTTTTACAAATAGACATACGAACTACCATTCCTTCATACATCCATCCATCTATACACGCACAATTTTTAACAAACTATAGATCGAAAAATGGAATTTTATTAATAGTATGTTTTTTTTAGCTCTTCATATGTTATAAAAAGATATTGTGCGAAATTCATGGACGCGTGCATATCTGCATGATGACTACATTCAAATGTAAAAAAACGATAATCTGATACCGACTAAATGACGTTATGATGCAAACCACAAGTGCATAACAAGTGCATTTACACAAAACAATGCTTATTCGGGAATCAAAAACTTTGATTCCAACTTGAAGTAAATTTATGCTTAGTAGGTACAAATTTAGTAGTAAACCGAGCTCTCTAACGGATTCTGTAGAACTTATAACTAAATCAGCTTGCATCTAGCTTAATTTCTTGACGAAAAGTTATCGTATGAGCAACGACGGCTTACATGAGGTGTTCACATCATAGGATGGCTTAAACCTCGGCTATGGTATACTTTTCATAAGATTGCTCTCAAAAGCAAAGCGCACAAAATATTTAATAAGAATTTACATAACATCGATAATATGTTACCGAACGTTATTATATTTTATATTTCAAAAATCCTGTATGAAAATAACACTGATACCCATGCCATCTAGCGTTTCCGGTAACATACGAAACATCATTGGATCACCAGGCAGGGGTCATTACGACATTTACGACTAAACTGTAACATAGAAGATACAAGTTGTACAGTAGACATGTATATGAGTAAAATGCGGGGGTGAAAATTCTTTTATAGTTAGGTAGCACTGGTACCGGGACACAAAAGGTAAAATTTTATCCACGTATTCCTGACTAATTTAAATTTGTTATGTACTATATATCAGCAATCCTTTACTTAAATAATGTAGTTCCCGGTGAATCTGTCAGTTGGATGTGTGGCAAGACAGCATCTACCATTTACCAACTTTTTTATGCAACGATCCGACTAATC
Source organism: Sinodicranocentrus sp. ZH6 (assembly GCA_027743935.1). Lineage (NCBI taxonomy): Eukaryota > Metazoa > Arthropoda > Collembola > Entomobryomorpha > Entomobryidae > Sinodicranocentrus > Sinodicranocentrus sp. ZH6. Next base: position 10,867 of record JAHZNA010003680.1, on the reverse strand, counting down.
CGTCTTAACTCCAATTGAAATGCATTGGAAGCCAAAAAAATCATTCTGGGAGAGCAGTTTCTCATCTAAATACATTAGCAGCTAAAAAGTCAATGTTTTGAAGCTAAAGAACCTTTTTAAAACCCTAGAACCCTTTTTCTCCATATCTTACATTAGGTTGCATGCAGGTCTCTGTAACATAGTAATTTGAGTGGACTGTCTATAAGCACTACACAATACACGAGTACCTACAATACATGAAAGTTTGCCAATTTTAAATGACCGTAGCAGTACCATAGCACGCGAAGGCCCGGTCCGGGTAAAAAACTTGTATTTAACTAGTCAAATTTGTGTCTCGACATGCGAACGCGAGTCATCACTTTTTATAAAGGTGTAATATATCAATCATATTAAATTGTAGAGATGTGAATATTTTGCAACCGGAACTCATAATTTATAGATGGGGAAAATGTAAACAACCAGTCACATGCTAAAATGAAAGCATAGTCTTAATAACTCTGGAATCACAGATGGTTGGAAGTGAATGATTAGTTACAGCAATTTTTATTAAGGGTCCAAGGAACAAGTTAAAATTTCACTATAGGGTTACATTGAGCCTAATTTATCAATAAAAGTTAGGTCTTTTTGCATCATATTTTTCTCAAACGTATATTTCTTTGCCAATTTGTAGATTCCATGCCTTATAGTTGCTTTAGGGTACAATTGTCCCTCAGATTTATGGTGAATATCAGTGTCAAACCAAAAGGTCTTCCCACCAGAATAAATAATTTTCTCCAGCAGCAGCACATAGCGTCTCAAATGATTTGTGCAATATGCGTTACATTACTCATACAACAAAGAATCAAATATTGATAGTCTTATGCGTATTATTGTAGTTTATCAGAAGAAATAGAGTTCTCTAAGGGACTTACATACTTGAATCGACTAAAAAAGAAACCATCGAATAACGATCCCAAATTTATATCTTCGCTGATTCTTGATTGTTATGCTGGATGGTTGCTTTTGGCTTTTTGGCGTCATGTCTCTGCTTTATTTGCTCTATTTTCCCTTTTCCAGGAGTCAATTATTGATGAGCCATATACGACTGTATTGCCTGCCAGTTTTTTTCGTAAACTTATCCACAATAAGCAAACAGAAGGGTATAATAGTCAACAAGGCAAAATAACACAAAGAAAAAGAATACTCGCATGATGAGGATAATAATACGGGAGAGGAAACAGAGCAGATGGGATTTTTTCCTAAGGAGAAAGTCAGAATAGGATGAGGATTAGGATGTTTCTTGCTTTCTCTGTTGGTATGAGCTCTGTTCTTTGTCTTTGAATTCCAAGCCATCAATTTCAAGTATAGCACCATTTTCAGCTAATAAGACAATATCCGACTGTGTATTTAGAATGCTAAGAAATGAAATAGAACTGAGGGGGAATGCCAGATACAAACAAAAGAATGATGTATTATGCAACGTGCGATGCTATAAAACTATCTCCAGAAATGTATTGTACCGCAATGCATCTTGTATTTAGCTATACTATGCTACAATCAATATTTCATTGTTTTATTCGAGGATTTTTGAGTGCGTGCATTGTATTAAATATATATGAGTGTGGCAGTGATGTTTATATATTTCACGAGAAGTAACAAGAACATCATTGCTATATTAGCTCTGACCTCTTTCTTCCCTTTTTCCTTTCTTGGTTCGCTGGCTTTGATGTGTTATTATTAGTAAGCTTTTTTTTGGGGTAAGTAAAACTAACCGATATTTTGTGTAGGGTTAGGGTTAGTCGTACAGAAATGTAGTAACAGTTAGTAAACTTTCCTCAATGTGCTACTGCTGTTTTCAGTTACAGAAAGTAATAAATATATAACTAAACTACAATCACGACCAGGCTCTACATAGAAATTCGGTTTTTGCTAGCCAAAATTTGCTTTAAAAAACGAAGGACAAATCGCATTTTTGATTATATAAATATATAACTAAACTACAATCACGACCAGGCTCTACATAGAAATTCGGTTTTTGCTAGCCAAAATTTGCTTTAAAAAACGAAGGACAAATCGCATTTTTGAGAACAATACGATACAATTAAAAACTACGAATGACTGTCAATTTTACTTACTTTATTTGTTATTTAAATTCGCATGATAGGTATTTAGGAATAAATTATATGTTGGCAAATAAGGTGAGACTGGATTGTGAATTGAATTGGATAAAATCACTTCCTCGAAAGACTTTTTTTAAACGATTGTAATATTTGAGAGCCTCGTAAATTACCGTATTTATTTGCATCCAGGAACAACAATGAATCACATTAAGGGACGCTTATTTTCAGAAAAATGGAATGCCTGGAAAAATGCCAAGTAGCATGATACAAACACTGATTTTTTCTCAGTGCATAAAATGTCCAGAACGTTTTCGCTTTCATGAATTAATGTATAAAGCGAATTAATTTTCTCCGAATTAAATTCCAATTGAATTTGTAAGATTGAATTCATGGAATTTTATTTTACAAAATTTGACCTCTGCTCCAGAACCAGCCATGCCTCCTAAATTTATCCCAAGTTTGAAGCTTACTTACAATTACGCTAAAAGCAAAACAAAGGAATAACGATACTACAAGGGTTCATCAATTCATAGTTCATACTACATACGTTCTATACAATCATGCTATCATTATCATTTATTATTGAACTTTCTTCCTTATGGCCTGTAAAAAGTGACTATTGTTATTGCAGCCACATATATAGATAAACATATATACTCCATATAGCACAAGCAGCTTCGAAAGCCATTATCAGCAGCATTAGCAACGATAGAAAGCAATGTATATCACAATAGTCACAATACAAAATATTATCTACTATCTCATTATTTCCTCGCCATCTTGTTACAACCAGATTTGGTCAGATTTCCTTCCGAAAGAGTTCTGCTGCTTGAATTCATTTGAACAATTGAGAAAAATTGGATGAACCACTCAAAGAAAGTAGCTTCAATGGTCTTGTGTGGCTCTAGCACTTAAATCACAATGACTTCTCGGAGGATTGGAGGGTGGAGAGTTAGAGAACCGGAAAAAGTTTAATGTCCTTTTTATTTCCCAGACAAAAAAGTACAAATCATTGTTTACAGCTTGTCGTATACAACAAGAAGAGGGAAACTTTTATAGGTTCACAAATAACGGACAAAATAATGTCAGAGCAAAGTAGACATGTGCAATAAATTCTCTCTAAAGTCATCAATCGGAAACCAAAAACTGGTATTATATTACTTCCGTATTCCACTTTTATTCCTTCCAATCAGGACTACATTACATGCCCGACCCACGCTATGTTCCACGAATAAATGTTGGAGGGGGAAAGCACACAGACAAACAAATTACATCGACTTGACCATAGGCGGATAACATCATGCCGTGTGATGTTCCATTTAGAGATGAATACATTTGCATCATTGCCCAACAACTGAATTGTACTTGAGCAACTTGGATAGAACCCATATAACAGTTAAAAACTATTACAAAATCTGGAACTAAACACAGCGGGCTTCCAGGAAATCTAATGAAACATAACAGCCTCCATTTCACAACTACAACATATCGTCGTCAATTCACAAAGAAATTCTTGAATTCTTTTTTTCTAGTTTAAATAATACAATGCATTACTACACCCACCAAGACCAATTTCTTGGCAGGGAAGCCTCAAAATGGCACATAAAAAATCTTTCCCTAACGAATCTAACTACTGCGCTGTTTACAAGTAGGTATGGAAAACTTTCTCCAACTCGATGTTGGTTATTTTATTTCCCTTTTTTCAAGTATGCATTGTCATCTGCTAACAGCTTCAGTCAGTCAGTGCTTCCATCCTGTATGCCTTCCAGCAGTTTATTAATAAGGCATGACTCAAGAGAAAGAAAATACTACGGTGCTATGGAATAAGTCATATGAACAAATAAAGCCTAAAATAGCTTTTTTGCTACAAATGTTTCTCATGAAAAAAGTATTCGTCGAAAAATGAAAGTATTATAAAATTTTATACGGATATGGAGCTTATTTTAAATGATGAAGTATCGTATCGTGGCACAAACAATCTCTTTTATATAGGATTGGATGACGCGATACAACACAAAGAGTATTAAAAATGAAAAAGTACTAAAAAGTTAGAAAGTTTATTCGTGGGAGAAGGCATCAAAATGGGTAAGAAAGTGTAACTGAAAAAAGAATAACAAAGTAAGGCTAGGTTTTGCGCAACGGCATAAATATTTGATGAAAGGCACGCTGTGAATCTCCGTTAAAACGACAGAATGACTATAGGGGTATGTTATAAGTATTTGTTTCAAGTTTATTATCATACAAAAAATTTACAATTGGACGTTTTCAAATTCATACTTCGAGCTGGAACTACCAGAGTAGCATGAGGGTGAAGTATTGTTTTTTTGCATTAACTATTCTTGTAGAATTAGAAGATCAAAAACCATTCTGCCTGTTTCTTCAAAAAAACTTTAATAACGCTCAAGCCCAGATTTATGATAAAGGATTCACTTCACTGTGCTCAAGTAACATTACGTATGAGAAACGCTTATTTTTTTTTGCATATTGATCTTACGTGCGTCTCTGTAATATTATACAGAGCACTACTATTCTATGAATACCGTAGTGAATACTGTTTCCAGTTTTACATCGTTTTTCCATTACCTTTTTTAACCTGGCTTCAAGGCATACTTTACAATGTACAAATTAATCATGCAAGTGAAAGGAAAGAAGGATTAAAGTAACTGAATCAAATCAAGTATATTTGCACAGAAAAGAATCATATACGTTACGACGATATGACTTCGAGCGTTCGGATCCTTTCTTTTTCTTTGCTTCATTTTCTTTCGAGTTCCAAAATTCAAAGAAAATATATAATGCATGGATTTGATGCATGTTATTTGATGGAAAACAGTCAAAGTTTTACCTCTTTGATCTTAGCATGACACTTTTGTCATTCATGCATCTTGGATGCATTCCCTCAAGACTAATGGAGTGAATCACAACCACAAAAATGCAATAAAGATTCCAAGTAATTGATACTATCAATCTTTTTCGTAGATTTTTCATCTCAGGGAGGAACACACTTTACGATATTGCAATGGATTTCCCGGAATAGCGTCATTATATGTGTACCTTGAGTTTGAGTACAATTCCATGTTAGATTTTCATTTTACACAGGCCTTGAGTTTGAGCCCATTATTGTGAGAATGCAAATAATATCGTATGCTTACACTATGTGTGCACGTTTATCCTTGTTTCTGTTCAACTTACCATGCATTTTTAAACTCTTTTATTCTACTTAAATTCTGCCTATAGGGAACAAGTATACTTTGCTGATACTTTTACATGATTTGTCCATTTTGCTAAAATAGCACTGACAAGAACTTGAATAACCATTGAATTGATCAATATTAGTTCACACAAACACAATTGACAACGAACTCAAGACTGAATTTCACAATGAGCTGACTCATGTAAAGTTTAAATTACCATTTTCATTCGTACTACACGTACGCATCCTCTCATCCTTTCGATTTTCACAGTTATACAGACTACCCGTTCCCATTATTATAGCAGAACAAAGCGAAAACAATCCGAGTAGAAATGGAGAACGCAGAAAAAGTGACAGTTTAGCAGCATGTGAAATCATTAAAAAAGTATATCAAGGACGTTGCTGTCCGCGTGCATGTGGCATTTCCCTTGTCATCATGTCATGTCTTTCCAATTTTCTCTCTCTCTACTTTCACAGGATTTGACACGACATTCGATGCAGATAATGCGAATAGAGAGGCAGAGGATAAATATACAGTTGAATAAGCGAAATTTCAGTATAAATATAACAGATTTAAAAAATACCAAGGTACAAAGAGAAAGTAAGAATAACCATGTTTTTACTCGAGCCATTGTGAAAACGCGCGCTATACACACTGCACTGTCGAGAGGATGAAATTACACGGGAAACAGAAGGGAATCAAGGGATCTACATTCATCGAAAAATCATTCTTTCTCTCTGTTCTATTTCCATTTCAAAGGCTGAACGACAGTGTCCTTCATCTTGTCATTCTAAATCGAAATCTAATTGAAATCAAGGAAGCGATGCTGACCTAAATTCAATCTCTAGTCTTGGGTTTCTTTCGAAAATTCGAAAACCCTTGCTGCTTTAAGGACATCTACTTACTGTTAGTTCATGGTTTGTTTTCATTTTATAAACAGTGCAATGGAGTGAAAGTAAAGGTTAAGAATGAGGTTCTTCTTGGTTCTTTCGTAATCGTAACAGGCATTTTGGCTTTGATGACACAGCTGATTTTTTCAGTTTTTTTCAATCTTCTCTAAAAGATAAACCCTTTGGCGTTTGTCATTGTACTTCGCATCGTATCGTATTTTTTTAATCGGGTAAAATCTTTTAAAAATCATGCATTCAATTCAATCCTCGAAAGAGGATAAAGACGAAAAACTAATGCTTTATACCAGTGTTTAGGAACTTTTACGCTAATTTTTTTTGAATTTTTATGGCGAAGGATACATTGCACAATGTAAACTACATCTTTTGCGAAACTCTGAATCTTTTTCAATTTATCTCTTCTTGTGCATCCCTCCTACATAGTATTAAGAGTATTTTTGCTCTTGCTCTATATACCCATATGCCAAAATGCCTAAAGCTTGACTTGGATATATTGCCAATTTTCATCTTGCCTGCCTCTCCTCGTCGATTTTCATGCCATACATGCAATCTGATATCATTCCATTCAATTTTCCTCGGCACATATCCTGCAAACAGGAATGAGAAAAGAGAGAAACCAAGAGTTGTCGTTTCTTGTTCTTTCTCGATTTGAGTTACTCCTTTTCTCACAACATGCTACATGTTTCTAATGAGTGGACAAGAAAAATAGTCCTGATTCGACATTCAACATTTCATTGTCTTCTATCAGATACTCACTCCTTTCCTGTCTACCCACTTCAGCACCATTTCCCAGACCCGGCTTCGGCATCAGCCTTGCATTCTATTTTTGCACATTCCAAACCATCGTGTTCGTGCAAAGAAACGTGAAAAGGAAACTCGAGTATAGAAAGGAAAACTACAGAGAGGAGCAAAAGACTATGACTAATGCTCTACCTCATCTTGAGTAAAGTTCCTTTCTGTAAAAACTTTCTGCAAGATGAAGCCCAGTTGTTACTTACTTAGATTTCCTTCTCTCCCCTTCCATTACATTTATTATTCACTCCACTTTTTTTGCTCTTCCTCCTCAAGTTTCTTCTTTCTCCTCTCATCTTATTCCCTTCGTTAATGCCTCTTTTGTGCTTCTATTACGTTGCTTCATTTCATTTTCCTTCCTATACACATTACACACATATGTTTGCATTTTATAGTAACGTCTGAATGTAGTTTTTTTTCTCTTGGCAATCTTGGTGTCTAACAGCTTTAAGGAAAATGGCATGGCAAGTCAGTCACCCGGTCGCGTCAGTCGTTTAAGTAGGTTTTTTCATTGGTTGTTTGCCTGCTTTTTTGTTATTGACTGAAAGATAATGCGACAAAAAGCTGACTCCTTCTCTTATTTTTTCTTTCCCTTGGAACAAGTATATCCGAATTCGGGTCACATATCGCACGTCGATATGGTAAGTAAAGTTCATTGGAACAGTCAACCAAGCGTACCTTTTCACTCCGAAAACAGAAAGTTCAAGACAGACACATTCCTCAGCCTCGTGAGAAAAAATGTAGACGTTGGCTTGCGTATACTTTTCCTAACTAAGAATCACAATATGTTTCATTCCATTCCCATAGGTAAATACTCAAAGTAATGTAATGAAATGAATGACGTAATGTACATGGTTTGTACAAAAGTCATCTTGAAGCTACATGCTACAAATAAGCTGCCGATTTGCAATAATGCAATCCTCCCTTTGATGGAAGTTTTTTCATGGAGAAAGGGAAGGCTCCGGCTTCTGGCTCTATGAGGCTGGAAATTGGATTGGAACGAAAGGAAAGGAGGAGCACATTGCACATGGAAAAGTGTGATCCATACACGACAAACATGCCTTGCTCACGTATGTGTCACATTGAATTAATGTGTACATGTAAATATCAGTGCTTAGAAGATGATTTTTTTAAATGTTTTTAGATAAGTTATATTCAGGTAAATATGTTGAATTGAAATTATTAGAATACTATAAATGTTATTATATTTATTTGCACATGAGAACTGTATAATGCGAGAAGTTATCAATCGTTATCAAATATACTTTGATGAAATTTACCATTGTATTGCCTTGTATTGTATTGTTCTGACAATAGATATGTTAAATTTGCAACATGTATTTCCATTTCAGAATGGATGTTTTTGATTAAATTACTCATGTATAATGTTTCAGACATCAGAAAAGCACCGGGTATATTGGCAGCAAACAAAAACCTTATATTCAGGAATACCTATCCATGCTCCATAGTATATATGTATAGTACAAATAAAACTACCAGTTTGTGGTATAGGTAAAGTCAACGGTAAAGCAACACATTGTTAGTTGTTAATTTCCATACTGAGGAGTTTGCAAACGAAAGACTATCCAGCAATAAAGAATATGATCAGAAAAAGACAAAGCATACAAAGAGGTCTCGATAACGTAATTCCAGACAGTTAAATTCAAACATAAAAATGTGGTCTTCGTCCTTACCTTAAATACTTTTCCTCCAGTACTAAACAATGCGCACATGCTAAGACTATCTTGAACCATTACAAAGGTACCACTCGTACAATTAAATCTTCACATCAGTGCTTTTCAGCTTCAGCTTACTGGAAAAGTTTTGTAAGATTCAACGGTTGACACACCCGGCCGGGAGGATGATATTTAGTAAATAAAATGGTAGATTATATTGTTATTTGCATATTCACAGCAATATAAATTAGATAATGTGTCGATTATAGTTTTCAATACAGAGTTTTTAGTCAATCCCAGCGTATTTTTTGCATAGATGATAGAACTATTAAAAGCTCTGTGAGGGATATTAAGGACACTTATGAAATAGCTCATCCACAGGCACACATTTTATTTTTTATTATTTGCAAAATTTGAGACTTCTCTATTGCACACTACTATTTTAATTATGGTTTATCATCTACCAATGATTTCGCAAAATGTAGAACTTGCCGATTCTACCGAATTCACAAGTTTAAGGTTTAAAATTCGGTGTGCAGTGTGCACACAAGGATCACTATCACACTTTTACAATATTTCTTTTCACACTAATATGACAGCTCTAATGCAGCTGCTCAGTTCTGTCTGTCAATGTTTTTTTTATTATTTGTGGGCAAACACCTGATCAATTAAATATTCTGCCTTTTTGTTTACTTCAAAGCACACGTTGCAATGTATTTGTAAAATAACTATGTACATGTTTCTGCTATGTCTTTTTGCTGACTGATACCCATATGACTATCAACATATCAAGAGCACAGAAAAAACGTGTGCACACAAACTTCCTCAAGTATACCTATGTATCGGCTTTTGCAACATCTGAAGTTGAAATTGGTTTTGTAAAAGCCTCTCGGAGTGTAAAACAGGAAACCCCTGAGATGTCCATACTCGTGTATGAATGCTCCGCAAAACGATGTTATTCGTAAGTTAGTGTATTATAAGTGCCCGAAATAGAAATATTCATAGCGTTCTTTAATACAAGAAAAATAGTTTTTCCGGAAAAAAATGATGTTTTTCTGGACAAATATTACGTTCCATAGGTACTTGAGCGTAGCTTGTAACATACAAGGATATATATTTCATTTAATAAATGCTTCGTAATATTTATTAACCACTAGTTAAAGGAAAAACTAACTCTCCCTTAACATATCAACAGTCCATACCATGCTACATTTTCATAGATCATGATGTTTTTGATGTTGTCAGTGTTATCGTATCGTGTACAATACTCGGATCATTGACGTTTCCTACAAATCTACTCTTCCATTTCCATCCCCATAAGAATTGTACAATAAGGTAAACCCATTTTTGAACATAGATACTTCATATGGTGGTTGCAAAAGACCAATAGCAGACAATTTCAAAATTTCCGTTAACATAACTGATTCCTTTTAACTTACATAATGATCAGACTGGCTCCACCATATTTAAACTATTGTACACATATGTGCTGCTATGTGCTATAAAGACCATAACTTCATTCCATGCCAAAAGGTATGTCCTAAGACATGGGTCTGCCATAATTGAAGAAACTTGGCACAAAGTAAGATACAATCAAATAATGTTATAAACACCTATTACGTCTTTAATGCGTTTTGCCACCAATGTCGAAAGGGACCCCATTAATTTCTTAACTACTTGGAATAAATTCATGATTTTTCTTCTTCAAAATGTTCCTAATTAAATTCTCCGAACTGGTTTTTCTCCGATTTTGAAAATTTCTTAGTACTAACATTATCCATTATTAGTGTACGGCATATATGCACTCTATAGTAACTGCTTACCATTTCCTCGCATAAATTATTCAATAATTGGCATAAAGCTCAGAGACTTCATGATGAGATGATCTTCACGAATTTTCCCAAATTCTGTATAATATAATAATGTAGTATTCTTCATTGGTTTGCATATCTGTAGGAGCCAACGCTACGCTTCCTAAAAAAAACTCATAACTCGATCATGTCCAAATCAAACAGGTGTGCCAACGGCAGTCCCTCTTGTGCCCTAAACTGTGACGGTGGCTGTCCCAGCAAAAACCAGGAAGGTGTAGCGGCTTTGAATCAAGCTTCAGACAAACCATATACTACCAAAAAGACCTATTTATCACGATCAGGAAGAACACTGCAGTATGTTCGGTCATACAATGGTCCAGATGGAGG
>JAHZNA010003679.1:0-13742 GCA_027743935.1 Sinodicranocentrus sp. ZH6 | reverse complement strand
ATGGTACACTATCCATATGTAATCAGAGGAAGCCCTTACGTACTCTCAAATTTTAATCCGCGAGTCAGGCTTATTTTATAATGAAGATCGGAAATCCCGATAATTATTGAAGGAATGTTTTGATGGGCTTTAACGTGATAGAGCAAAACTAATAGCACATATTTTACATCACCTTATAATATTTTACGTCTTACCCCATCGGTACCTTCTGTAAGCTAAGCTAAGGGAACGAACTAGTCATTGAGCAAGATGCATACTGCTTAAAATATGTAGGTGTGTCCACTATTCGAACCCTTAAAATATCTTTGGATGTATACCATTTAATATTACGGAATTCCAAGTTGGAAGCCGAACGAAAAGCATTTTAAAAATCTAAATTATGCATGCTTGAGTAATAAAAGAATGGTTAGGCAAATGGGGCACCTTCCGCACGTGAGCGGTTTCTCAAGACTCAAGTCTCGGTATAACATATTTAAATATTTTGCTTCATCAAATGCATTGCTAAACAAATGCATTGCTAAACAAATGCAAATATGTACGTTAGATCTAGTATAATTAAGCCTGACTTTTTTCACACATTACTCTGTTAAAAAATAAGCAATTTCTTTTGTTGCAGCATTGCAAAACTAACATAGTTGGCAGGTTTAAGTTTACGGCAAACCGTAAAATCCTTTCCCCCAAGCGTGGTCTCCCTCTCCTCCGTATGAATTTTATAAGCCTTCAAGAAAACTGGGGAAAGCAAAAGGTTTTGTCAAATTTTATGTGAGGATGGGGCAAAATGAAAAATATGTATATTTTCCACTTACTCAAAGATGAATTTATTCCTTTCCATTTTTTGGATTCATACTTCACTTCAGAAAAAAAATCTCTTTCCTTTTTGCCCTAGTGAATTCAGAATACACATTCTAAATTCATTCATTCGAAAAAAGTAAAGTGGATTGAAGGACGGATTTCAATGATTTTCCTATGCCACAGAAAAATGAACAAATGATGTGCTTGAATATTTGCAAATCCGATAATGGAACATTCTTCGCATCACTAAAACGTTATATGTGTGTTGGTCCATCAGGAAACATACATTATGCATTTGACATAGTTCTTGCATTCATATTCATCTTTTTTGCATAACCCTTTCCTACCATTTGTACCCACCTTGAAAATAAAATAATATATTCCGCGTTTGCTGAATCATGGAGATGCGCTGCTATGTCCGTATTGTCCATAGAAGTAAGAAACCATCGGCCATTATTATTAGAATTCTTTCTGAAAAATCTTCAAGTGGGATTTCAAACCCAGATTAAACTTCTTTAAATAAATTAAATACTTACTAATTTGCATGGAAGAAACCGAAGTGGAGAAGGACACACCATTCTTTATACACAAAGTCGGTTGCCCTTACATTTATCGGCGCAACATATTTCTTCAACGCCCATAAAAATAAGACAATTCAAACTGTATTCTTGCATATCTGCGACTTCATACTCCATGCATACCGAATTGCATTTCAAGCAAGCAACTTATTAATTTGTTTTTCAGTCGCAATAACTAATAACTAATTCTTGCTCCTAATTTAAATTTTGTGTGTCTTTTCAAGCACATATTATGAATTCTTATGTTGAGGAGCTATTCTAATGTTTTCACTCACTCGACATCATACCAACACGAAAACAACAGTACACTCACACACACATGTACGAGTGAAAGGGGATGGAGAAACTTATTATTTCTTTCTTCCACTTTACTCTCTATGCTCGGGCTAGTCACGTATATGTAGGAAGTATATGTTAAAGAAGAAAATCGCAATTCTTGTTGCAAGCTCTGCATAAAATATTTATCAAAACTATTTTACAAACCATCTGGCTCTATTTAAATATTCGGAAACTTTTGTACACTTAAATTTTTCCAGAAAATGACATTTCCAATCCTGATATTTGCACTACACACCCCTGATGAAAATAATTCTGAACAAAAATGGAATAAAAGATGAGCTCTTGGTTAAAAAGACGCTTCACCAAAATGATGCCTGGAGCTTGTTGTTGTCTTGTTTACCACCACTGATTCAATGTGAAAGCCCCTCATGCATATAAGCAAGATACTTCGTCCGCAGATGCGCTTCCTAGAAAACCTATAATCCTCTTTTTCCTCTGCTATGCTAATACATACTTCGTAGTCCTGAAAACTTCTCTACTTTCCTTCCGTTTTTGTAATTGCTTACTTTACTACGCTTCTAAGATTTTGCATCCGTGGAGCGTTAACCTGAAAAAGAGTTTTTATGGAAAATGATAGAAACGTGAAGCACCTATGTACCATTAAACACGTCCTTTGCTTTAATAAGGTTAAAGTACTGCCAGTTTTTTTGAAAAGCACGGAGAACCTTTCATAAAAGATGTAAAATCCAACAGTCTTTAATAATAACTACAACTAACGATAATAATCTCAATCTAACGGATCTAAAAACGCAATTGAGCATGTGTGAAAGTGAATGCAAGAACAAATATATCTTAACTTAAAGAATATATTCGAGTGGTTGCATTTTGCATTATTCTAATTTTGTGGCATAATATGGTAAGTCTGGTAAGTAGGTGTGGTATTTATTCATGGATAAATATGTGACTGCATGGATTCAGTGAGCATCGAGTCCCAAGAGGAGAACGACATAATTTTCCAGCTCATCAAGGCCGCCAACCTCAAGTACATCCTCAGGCAGACTGTGCGACTTCAAGGGGTGCAAGGAGCGAAACGACCTCCAGCCCATCCACGTCAACGGGTGGTTCTGGTCTGGCTCCGGAACGAAAATGGCGTCCACGAACGCGCCTCCCAAGGGGTGGGACTACCAGGTACGAAACAACACATAACCGTGTTAAAAAATTCAAATAATAATAACAACAATGTTTATAGCCCTTCACGGGAGCTTCGCGGGGAACAACAAGCGGGCGCAACCCGTCAACGCCGAGTACGACATAAACGCGACCCTCGAGCCCTGCTTGGCAGTGTTGAACAACGTGTACAAAGACGGAGTGCACTGGCACGACGTGGCGTGCTACCACCCTAAAGCGTTCGTCTGTGAGTCGTGTACAAAGACGGAGTGCACTGGCACGACGTGGCGTGCTACCACCCTAAAGCGTTCGTCTGCGAGGACTCTGACGAATTACTCCGCTACGCCAGGGCCACCAACCCTAACCTCCCTATTTAAGACTGTGATAAATCACGTGTTTTTCTTCTATTTTTGTATCGGTTATATATTTATTATTTTTTTGTTTGGTGGGTAGGATTTTTAAAACGGTTTTTACAATAAAGCACGTACAATAGTATTTTATTATGAGTCATCTTACACGATACAATCCGAAGAACAGGGTTGCTTGCACCCTCTCTCGTTTCACCCTATAGTAGCATTCCCCTTATTCGGGCTTTTCTCTCAGTGTCCATCCGGGATTGCTCAGATCAACATATTACACACGATCGTTCCGATGACTCATTGATTGTCTTTTCATTTTATATCGAAATAAATTATAAAATAACCAAAATGTTCGACAAGATCCAACCGACGCAGTCCTCCCCCCAGGATACAATAAAGTCGGATTTAATCGAGGACGAGGCATTAGCTGATTTGGTGACGGAGAAGTTCCTAACAGCCCACAACAACTTGAACTCTCTAGCGTCCCCGTTACTGAAACTGTTCGTAGGTCAGATCCCTCGTCACCTGCAAGAGATCCACGTCAGACCGCTGTTCGACCCATTCGGTCCGATCCTAGAGTTCACGATCCTCAAAGATAAGGTGACAGGGATTCATAAAGGGTGTGCGTTCCTCACGTACGCTAATAACGAGGATGCGATCAACGCCATTAACGCTGTCCATGAGAAAATTGTACTGCCTGGGGTGAGTATTTTTTCTCTACTTTTTAGTTATTTTTTATACATTTTTGTTGTTTATAAGCATCAAGTGGGGAAAGCGTCGTTCCTAGCCCGAACTCGTACGAGAGTTGGCGTAAGAACAGGAGTATGCGGAGACTAGTGGGTACTATATCGTAGTTGTCAAGTATTATAGCCTGTTGAATATGCTCCGTGGTGGGCGAAGCTACGCGAATTTTATACTTGCTAACCTGTTTGATTTTTGGAATGTTGTGAATTATTGTCGTCCATCTAGATGAACCGTCCCATTCAGGTCAAACCTGCCGATAATAGCAACCTTTCTAACCCGAACCTCACTGCCATGGAAAAGGCCACGCTCAAGGGGGGTATGGGATTTTATTGAGATTTTCTCCATTTTATTGAGATTCATTTTATTGAGATTTTTTCCATTTTATTGGGATTTTTTATACATTGTGTTGAGATTTTCTCCATTTTATTGAGATTTTCCCCATCTTATTGAGATTTTTCTCGATTGGATTTTTTATACGTTGTGTTGAGATTTTTTATCCATTTTTCTTGGTGTAAAAAATAATTGTAAAAATAATAATCTGAACAGAAGACCGAAAGCTGTTTGTAGGGATGCTGAGCAAGAACCAGCACGAGATTGAGGTGAGGGAGTTATTTTCAGTTTACGGAGCCATCGAGGAGTGCACGATACTCAGGAATGGGGGCCCTGACGGGGTCAGCAAAGGTCAGGTTACCTATTTCTCATTCATTTAATACATAAATAGTTGGTATAATAATACCCCACAACGTTGGCTTGTTGAGCTTAAATAGAAAAAAAACCACCTGTATGTTGGTCGTGGGAGAATTTTACGTACATTATTATATCGCTTATAGCGAGCGAACGAGTCACACACACAGACTCAGACAGAAATAGAAGGGGAGAGAAGTTGTGTGATCCTTCGTGTCTATCGATTTTTTCTACCCTCTCTCTCTCTTTCTTGCTCATTTTTTTCTTCTTATTCTTCTGCTGGGGACTTTTCACCCTTGTGGAATCTACCAACCTGTTATCCTCAATCTTTTGTACGTCGAGGGAAATGACTAGATTTTTTACGGAGACTTTACACGGCGTTAGCTATGCTTTTAAGGATAATAGAGTAGAATCCAACAAATGCGTCCAAATTCCAAATTATCCATGTTTCTTAAATTTCACTAATCATACCCTTACCCTTTTATCAAGTTAGATTACTAGAAAATATCCGTAAAAACAATTCATATAAGGCATGCATTATATAAAAAAAACACCCACGAGGGAACACGTTTTGGTGAAGTTTAAACCAGGCCAAACGAAATATTGGTTCTAGTCTACTTTATGGCGTGGATTACGAATCTGAAATCCGTTTTCTGTAAAACGCAAGTTTGGCCGAGTTATGAGAACATTTATGCTAAAACATCCCATTCAATTAACATGGGGAAAAAATTGCAAGCTTTTTATTTTACGAAAAATTAATGCATAAAAAATAAGACATATTTTGCATTTAAACTATTTTTAAAATTCCTTACCAATTTTTAGTTATACGATTTTAGTTGTTTTGCAATAAGCTTTATTCTATAGGTACTGACGCACAAGGCGGCGAAAAACAGTAAAAGTGATATAATTAAAAATTAACAAGGAATTTTACAAAAGCTTAAATTATATATGTCTAATTTTTTATGCTTTATTTTTGTAAAAAATAAAAAGTTAACGGTTATTGCCAGTGTTCTTTCAATTCGGGTTTTTAATATAAATCCTCTCATAACTCGGCCAAACCTGCGTTTTACAGAAAACGGATTTCAGATTCGTAATCTACGCCATAAAGTACCCTAGAACCAATATTTCGTTTGGCCTGGTTTAAACTTCACCAAAACGTGTTCCCTCGCCAGTATATGCAAAAGTTGATAAAAAACATAATGTCCGCAGGCTGCGCATTTGTAAAATTCTCGACAAGGGAAGAAGCCCAGATAGCGATAAACGCCCTCCACGGGAGCACCACAATGCTGGTAATTAACAATAACCCAGAAACATATGCGATAACCCGACATATATGATAATAAAAATCTACATAATAGGGCGCGAGCTCCTCGCTAGTAGTAAAGTTCGCAGACACAGAAAAGGAGCGCCAATTAAGAAGAATGCAGCAGATGGCTTCAGCCTCCGCCGCAGCAGCAGCAGCACTAGCAGGTAGGTATACGAAATCACACAAAACGTAAAAAATAAAATAAAAAAGTAAACCGCATTATTACGAACAGCAGCAGCGAACTCAACGGCGATAGCAGCGTCAGCAACAGCGTCCCCATACGGAAACTACATGGTCCCGTTCATGAACCCAGCCCAGCACAGCATGATCCCGAACACAGCAAGCGCAGTAGCAGCGACCGCCCTAGCAGCAGGAATGAGTATGAACGGTCACGCGACACCAGGTCATCCTCCGCACCACCACCATCACCACCACCAGTTCGTCCACCAAGTCATGTTCGGGAACGGGGTTAGCAGCTCCAGCAGCGTCGTGTCCAGTGGGGCAGGGGTCAACTCCACTGCTGGTTAGTAGAATAATTTATGCAGCGTAATTCAGTTGAGCACGTTCAACTGACTTTAAAATAAATTCCAGCAACATATCACCAAACAGCGACCCCGCAGCAAGCAACCGTGGCACAGCAGACCTCCGCAGCAGCCGCGGCACTCCAGCAGCAGCAGCTCCTCCAACCTGCTGCACACCACCACTACAACGGGTATACTGCCACGGCTGCTGCTGCCGCCGCACATGCCGCCCACCATAACCCCATGTACCTAGCTGCCACTGCCGCCGCTTCAGGTATTTATTTCGAAGCATTTTAAATGGTGGCAACAATTATAATTTTGTTATAATAATAATTCAAACGTTGCAGGTATCCAATCCGCGCACCACCCACACGGCGTTCTACCGCATCCACAGATTCCAAACGGAAACTCGAGCAGTATTATCAACTTTGCAGCTGCCGCTGCTGCAAGTAAGAATCCGTTAAATATAAACATTAGTTCGCAAACTAATACATAAGTTACCGGTATAATAACAGGCACGAACACGGTTGGTCATCACCACCACGGAGCAGGGTCAGGCAGCATAAGCGCCGCAGCGGCTGCGGCGGTGGCAGCAGCAGCGGCAAGTATTCAACAGGCAAACGCAGGTGTGATGATAATAATATTTCCTTACCACTGCATGTGAAAAACTCGCAAAAAAAACAAAAAAAGTCACCAAAATACCCTCACTTGCTTGAATAAATTATAAAAATGCTTTTTGTTTCATTTCATGCTGCTCCCTTAAAATATAAAATTACCCACTTAAAAATATAAAACGGTCGGTCAAAAACCCTGGTGGGAACGAAAAAATGTAACGGAAACGGTAAGCTTTTCTACACAACAATGATTTATAGCCTGAGCATGCAAACCTGTAGAAATAAAAAAGTGCGAGATGGTTCCGATATCTGTGCGTCTGTTATTGCAGGCTGTTCCGTGTCCGGTCCAGAGGGTTGCAACTTGTTCATCTATCACTTACCCCAGGAGTTTGGCGATGCTGAGCTCATGCAAATGTTCATTCCGTTTGGGACCGTGATCTCGTCCAAGGTCTTCATCGACAGGGCCACCAACCAGTCAAAGTGTTTCGGTGAGAGAAAACACCCTGTAAAACTTTACATAATAAATGTCGGATTTTATACTATTTCTTATCGATGATGATGGTTTCAGGTTTCGTGTCATTCGACAACCCGGCAAGCGCGCATGCAGCGATCCAGGCGATGAACGGGTTCCAGATCGGGATGAAACGCTTGAAGGTGCAGTTGAAAAGGCCAAAGGACGCGTCCAAACCCTACTAGTTGTGTGTGTAGAAACGTGTGGTTCTTATTTTTGTAAATATTATGAATGCGGATCTAGTCTTTATATAGTCATTCTTGCTTTTTTAGAGGTTTTATATTAGAATGATACCAAATAAAAACATTTGTAGAAACACATGTCTCCAATGCATTTCATTTACGAAATAAACAATCACGACAACCGATTGATAGAAAACCGTCTTTATTGTAAAAACAAGAAGAACATAGGCACGACGGGTCAGCCGCCAGCGACGACGTTTTTCTCCCCGACCAGGGCCGCTTATCTGGTGCTATAGAACAAATAGAATGCATTAACGTATAACTTCCGCAAAAACGATTAAAGTCATGAACAACGCTCACCTTCTCTTTCTCGATAATCTCCGCAGCATGTATAGAAATGTTCCTGTGCCAGCATACGTGAGACAGCGCGTTAGACCTGTTATGCTGCGCACTACCCCCGCAAATCTGACTGCTCGACGACGCAATCATCTCCGAAGACTTGAGATTATTGTTCAAAAGTTCTTCACTGGAGTTGAACAACTTTGATGTTATCGACTGGTGCGGGCTACCGGACTGAAGCGAGCTGGCTATCGAGCGCGATAGCGAATCCACCCAGTTACCGTGGTCCTGTCATAACCGAACTTTGCATTAACAAGCAACAACGCAATTAACGCGCTTGGTCGAGTCGTTTCGAATATTTATAAAATAATAAACCAAGTCCGAATGTATTCTCAGAAATGTGATGTTTCGAAAACGACTGGAAATGCTTATAAAACCAATGTGCGTTAAATTCGCGACAAGCTGAGCAACAAACCTGCACAGAAAAAGCAGCCAAGATGAGTATTTTCTCGTTGACCCTCCCGCCATCGATCCCTTCCGAGCTGCCAACGAGCAAGTTCCTCTTCCCATCCTCATCCCCTTCGTTACTCCTGACGACAAGGGAAAAGCTGTACGGGATCGAGCTGATGCTGCTCATGTTCGAGTCGAGTAGCTCCATATTCCGAGTGAGTATGATCCCGTGCAGCCTGAACCCCTGAGTAGAGCTCACTCTCGTGCCGTATACCAACATGTCGCGGAACTGAACACGATAATAATAATTTATTGTCAGACCTTTTCTCTGATTTCAACACTGTACCGTTCAAAGCCCGCTCACCAAAAAGAAAATCCTGTTCTGTAGCCCCTTCCGCTTGTTAAGTTTCAAAAGGATGCCTTGCCTCACGAACTCTCCAGTGAACTCCTCGCCGTCCCCTCCACTCCTCGTGATTGTGCTGAAGCCGTCCATCTCCCTGAGCAGCTCCTGAACCTTGGATATCGTGATTAGCCTCAGTGAGCGCTTGTTATAAGAATCAAGGATCCTGTTAACTAGCAGGTGCGTGTTGTGCAGCTTCATGAGAACGTGCGGATCCAGCGTTCCTGGCGTTGTTGTGCCTGCAATACATACATGTAAGCAAAACATGTATGGTCAAAAGATGTCAACAAAAAACACGACCCCGTTAAAGTAAAAACTCACCTCCATCCCGTTTCTTCTCAAGAACGGGAGAGAAGTTAACTTTCTTGACCCCATCTGACCCGCCACAACACCCACACTCATTGCAAATCGCAACATAATACTGTAATAGTGCCACCGGTCTCGAGCACACAGCGTCGACTGTGACGTAGCAAGCGTAGTCCTCCTGAACGGTCCTCATGATCTCCTCCAAGTTCTCGATGAAGGACCCGTAAGTGTCCTCGTTATTTTGAAAATACTTGCAGCACAAGTTGACAATTTCGAGCCCGTGCCTGGACTCTTCCCAAATCTCCTTTTCCCTCATCAGCGAGCTGATCTGGGTGACGAGGTGGTCCGTCTGCGTGATTAACGAGGGGGGGAGGGTGTTCCGGATTTGAGGGGATGGGGACTCTTGAATTAGGGATTTCAGGATTCGGAGATCTTTCAGGTAGGTCGTGAATACATGCGACAGTTCCTTGCATAAGTAGAAGAACCAATCTGGGTCTGTCGTCGTATATAATATGCGTCATGAACGAGCATGCGTCATGAAAATAAACAAAAATAAAAAAATTAATAAAAACATACAACAAAATATATAATGATAACAAAAAAATTAATAATAATGTACACCATGGCAATCGAACACGATGAATAATGGATTATATTTATTTTTTTCAAATGTTTTTAGAATCTCCCTCATACATTCATCATTGACTGAGTTTTTCCTGTTGAGCATTGTTGTGAACAATTTTCCATACTTGGAATAATTTTTTTCTTCAAAACTCAAATTTTTGTTTACCCGTTTACTTGGTTACACAACACGAAAATCCGTACATTATTATTCCGACGAAAAAGGAGATATAAAAAATTCATGAGATCGTTAAAAAGAACTGACTCCGCTCCTTTGTTATAAAGAAAACTCATATATATTTCAGTAGTAATGATTGCCATGGTAACTATACACGTTATTAGAGCTACTAGCACTCGGTGGTAAGTGTGGATGATATTGATGATGAAGATGGTGGGGTTGTTGTTGATACGGAGCAGCAGCGGCGGAATAGTAGTCACCATAATAATTGGAAGCAGCAACGACGTGATGAGGAGGAGGTTGTTGGTGATGTTGTTGGTGATGAGCAGGTGTGGTTGATGAGTGCGCGTATGCGTGATGCGTACTCGGCGGGGTTCTCGATAACACTACAAAAGAAAGAACAAAAGGATAAAAAAAATAATAAAATTCCTGCTTTATGATAGTTACCATGGATTTTTGTAGTAAAAAGTGAAAAAAAAAGTTTCTGAATTTCTGATATATATCTCCTTTTCCGTGTCTATACAATACTGTTTTTTAAAATACTGAGAGAAAGTTGACACACGTTACCAGGGAAACAACGGAGACGATAGAAAAAGCGATATAGCAATGCTACATTGTAAGCGTGATTTTGAAGCAAGTAACTACAGAGACCACTAAACGAAGACGACTCAGTTGCTATCAAAGATAATCTCCCCACCGATAACCCTAAGCTCAAGAGTGACCCGATGCCTCTTGGTATTCCCAGTACTAGAACTCATAGTTTTGTTAACATCCACATCGACCTCTCCGCACTCGGCCATTTCCTCCTCATCATCAGTGACAAGGTCCCTGATCTCAGTAGTAACGCACACAGAACTGCCCGCGACCTCGCCGACATCCTCCCTCTCCCCGAACACAGCGTGATCATCAAGATCATTGAGAGTAGCGCTGGAGTCTCCAAGCTCACTAGTGAGAGTAACGAGAGGAGCAGCCACCCCAGTGTTAACCTTCCCGTTGCAGTTCCCAGACAACTTGGCCCTCAACCCAGACTCGATCTTCTCCATGAAACTGTTATCACTCATCTGGTCAGTGCTGCTGTTGGTGGTGTTGGTGACCTCACTGATCCTACTGAGAACCCTCCGCCCGCCAATCAGCGGTATGCAGAGCCTGACCTTCTCAGTGCTGGACTCAGTGGACTCGGAGACAGTGAGGTTCCCAGTGACCTCGACAGTGTCGTACTCGTCAATGAACTCGATCTGCTCGTCAATCTGCTCTAACGGAACGTCCTCCACGACCTCAACGTTGTCAACGGAAAAGGACCGCTGGAGTATCAACGCTTTCCTAGACTCGATCAGAGTAGTAGTAGCAGTGAACGAGTCAGAGTCATTGTACGAGCTCCTCCTCGACGACCCGCACAACTCTGGAGGCAACGGATACCTCGGAGTAGGACAGTCAATGTAGTCAAGAGAGTCCTGAGAATGAATGGGTGGAGGAGGAGGTGGCAAGTCCCCGTCAGTACTACTGACCCTCCTAACAACGACAGGCTGTCTAGGAGGCAGAGGAGGAGGACTCTCAATAGGGTCCGGAATCAAGTCGGGAATGACAACGTCCGGACTCAACGGACTGCTAAT
Organism: Sinodicranocentrus sp. ZH6; assembly: GCA_027743935.1. Taxonomy (NCBI): domain Eukaryota; kingdom Metazoa; phylum Arthropoda; class Collembola; order Entomobryomorpha; family Entomobryidae; genus Sinodicranocentrus; species Sinodicranocentrus sp. ZH6. The sequence goes on along the minus strand of JAHZNA010003679.1, from coordinate 2,101 downwards.
AGCGTCAGCGTCCTCCTCCCAATCAACAATCTCGTCAACCTCGTCTAAACTCTGGATCTTCTCGATATTCCGGATCTGCTGAGCCAACACCACGTTGTTGTCTGCCAGCAGCTCGTCTACGAAATCACTAGCCACCTGGATCCTATTAGCAGCGTCGTCCTCGTTATTAACCTGCATCACAGTGACGTTCTCACTCACGTTAGTCTCGTCCTCCTCAGGAACCACAGGGAGCTCTAACGACTGATGAGCGCAAACAACAACAACAACATCATCATCATCATCATCATCAACGTTATCCTCCTCAGTGATCGACCCAAGAACCGCACTCGCAACCTCATCAACAGGAATAGGAGCCTCACTGTTCTCCTCGTCCTCATCCCCAACAGTCCTATCATCCTCATCACTAATGACCTCCTCATCATGAGGTGTTTCAATCACCTCAGGAGCAACAACCTCAACGAACTTGTTAGTCCTGGCAGTACTACTCCCACTGGAACTACTAGTCTCGACAACAACCTCTTCCTTCCCGAAACTACCAGACCTCCTAGGAAACTCACTAGAACTACTAGAAACACTACTAACCCCTACAGTGTTGAACCCATAGCAACGGATATTGTCAGCAGCAGCAGTGCTAGTAACCGCGTTGCCCCACCCACCGTTCTCAACAGTGTCGTCTAGGAAACTGAAGCTGTTGCAAGGTGGCAAGTCCTGCAAGCTGCAAAACAACATTCTTTTGTTACTACTACCCCTACCCGCACTGCTGCTGTTAGACCTAGTCAGCCCACCGCTGCTAGTTATTACACCACGTTCTTTGTCCCCGTTGTACGACTTGCTTTTTCCCAACACCTCGTGACTCGTGGTCGTGCTACCGCCTTTAACACTCTCGCATTCTTCAGCAGACTGCTGCTCACCGCCCTCCTGGTCGCCTAGGTCGATTCTCCTCCGAAGCAGATAAGGAACGTAGTCCACCTCTTTGAAGTGAACTGAAAAGTCCTTTTTCTTGTTGCCACTCGACTCGTTCAGTAAATCGTACGAGCCCTCGTTACTCTCCAGCGGTTCTGAACTCTCTGGAGGCTCAGCTGTTACCCGCTTTTTAGAACTCTCTCTAGGAATCGTATTCGATTTATAAGAGCTAGTTGCGTCGTGCTCCTCTGCCTCAGAGACCTCATCCACAATCATACCGTCTGACCCAAACTTTTTTCCTGTGTACGCTCGAGGCTTTGGAACAGGGACAAACGCTACTTTCCCACCTGCGTCCTCCTCGTCAGCGTCGTTCTCGTCGTACATCTCGTTCCACCTTGTGCGACCCGTGCTACTACTATTACCCCTATTTCCTCCACCTCGCAGCTTCTTACGCTTGCTAACTATCGGTGGGGATTTCGTTATCCCGGTTCTGTACGTCGTCACTGGGAACTCGTGCGAACCGAACCCTATTGATTTCGGCTTCGCCGCGTTTGTCGTCGATGAGCTCGCTGTCGAGCACGCGGAGCGCTTCGCTACTGACGTGCTCGACGCCACTGATACTGAGTCGTCTTCGTCTCTAGCTAACGATTCTATTAGTTCGGATTCCAGCGCCTCTAGGTCTGCTTGCGATATTGGGCGTGGCGGTGGATCCTGCTTTGCTGCTTCTCCCTCTTCATTATTACCTTTGTATGTCGTGTGCGTCGGGGTCTGCGTTTCCTTCGTTGACAGGTTGTATATGTCTGTCGCCGATGAGCGGGTCGGGTGCTGCTGTCCTCCGCTATGCGATTGGCGCGATGGCGCGCGGTGGATGAACTCCTATACATTTTAACCGAATTTTTTTATTACTTTTTTTGCTTAAATATTATCTGCGGACCAAGATCCTGCGGACATTTTGGTAGAAATTATTTGCGGACAACAAATTTGTCTAAAAATGACTAAAAATGAAAAAGTATATATGATGGTCGGCGAGTATTTCTTGCGGACTAGAATTTTTCAAAATATGCCCAAAAAATGATGACAGACATAAAAGAGCTTCATAGTTGTTACAATTCGTTTGTTTGTTTAGTGTTGTTATTAGGTAAATACGTGAATTGAACATTTTATTTTATTTGTTAGGTTAAAGTTTGATTTTATGGGA
>JAHZNA010003678.1:0-16667 GCA_027743935.1 Sinodicranocentrus sp. ZH6 | reverse complement strand
TATAAGGCTTGAGAAGCGATTAGCCACTGGCCAGACTCTCCAAGTATTAAGTAACTTATTTAACCTGTGTGTGATGGTCAAATGTATGATTGTCATTGTATAAATATATTACACAATAATACAATACACATTTATATATGTCGAAACTGTTTATTGTCAGTTGCTTCATCCAAGTCGTCTTGTGACTAACTTGAGCAAGTTTGCATGCTGATATTGGTAAATTAGCGTGTAATAAGATATCGGTCCGCATGATTGTGTGTTAGGTATGTTATATACGGCTACTACGGCTACCTATTTACAAAGGAAAGTAAAATACATAGAGAAAAGGAAATCTCTCATATATCTCATTTTTTCATTCCCTTTCTTACAACCCTACCACGCACACTACATAAAAATCCACAGCGACCTCAGCATAGTGGCTTCATTATCTACATCTCACATTGCCGTCGTCTCAGATTTGAGATAACTAGGTAACTTATTTTTCTCTCCTCATCTCTCTTCCTCTGACATTCTCTCAATTTCTCTCTCTACACATTACATTTTTGTTGCATTTGTGTGCATCTTCCTCCACTTTTCCTCCATATATCCTAAAGTAAAGATATAACCGCCGGAGTATTGATATGTGAGTGAAACAAGATCTGCTCATCTTTCCCATGTCCTCCTCTCAGAGATCTGTTGGTGCTCATCTACTACGCGGCAGCACACATGCATTCTCCGCCACACAAAAATAGAGAAAAAATATGAAAAATTGTCTCAATCACCAAAACACACACGAACCTGGTCTCCTCCACTCTCCCCATCAGTGTGTAAATGTTCACTTGCTCTGCTTGTGTGATTGTGGGATAGTGTGCGTAGCGTACCACGGAAGGACGTATGCTTCATATGACACTCTTTCCCCAACTTAATTACTCCCTCTCGAACTCGCATTTTTTGAACGAAAACTAATTCAACAAACCACTTTCCTTTCTTGATATATCAACTCTTCAACGCACAATCTTCCATTGTTACTTTTTTGTGAAGCGGCGTTTAATCTCACTGCATCTTTATTTCAAAAAAGCGTGTCCAGCTGATGTGTGTTTATCAGTTGTATTTATGCAGTTTACACTCTTAGTTCACTTACGGCCTTGGATTGAAAGTGAAGTGAATTTGTGGCGCCCATCCTTATATCTTCTAAATTGTACAAGTAATTCCTCTGCCCGCACAATACATCCTTCTCATTTTTGGTCAGAAAAGGACAGTGAATGATAAGACTAGTTTTCGTAGTTGAAGATTAACAATCAACATTATTTATTTGGATTGTTGATTGATACTTATTTGGAATTTTTAAGGTATGTTCATGTTGTATTGTTGAGTGCACAACAGTCAGTCCTCTTGTTCATATTCATTTTTGAGTTTGACTCTTACTTTTTGTTTTTTTACCTTTTTTTTACTATTTCTGGCTATCCAATCTAAATGTCTGTGGTCTCAAGTTAATGTATACATTTAAACATTCATCAAAGTATTCATGTCAGCTAACAGTCAATACAGTCAACAGTAGGTTAATCAAAAATCATAAGTCTCAACTAATTACCTTCGGGCTTTCTCTTTTTTTCAGTTATCGTTAAGCGTTGTCAGTTCTCCTTTTTAGTTGATTAGAAGCCCCCTCTCCTGCCTGCAAGAAACAAACAAGAAAAAACATCCAGATCAGTCATCACTGCGGCAGTCGCAGTTGATCGTAATCATTACCAACTTTTTGTGTATTATGTATTTTGACATGATGTAGGTAGGTCATTGGTTCAAGTTATAAAAATTACACAAATTTTTTCTCAAAAACTGATGTTGAAATTATAAATGTTCAAGAACAGGTGACAGTCAACAGTCAAGCAACCAATATTCGCGTACTCAGCCATGTCATTGTAGCTTCTGTTATCCTGGTTTAATATCGACACACGACCCGATTTAATACTAATGACTAAAAGGTGGGCCAACTTGTGATTCTGTGAAATTGCTAGTTGTTTTGGTTCTTGTTGGTGTGCCGTCCGGTGTGGTAAGTGGTTGAATCGAATCATGAACGTCTTATTCCAGGTGTTGTGTGTGTCATCGTCATGTGTGCGCGGGTGAATGCTGATTGTGATTTTGTTTTCTTTATCTTGCAATTTTAGTTATTTACCAGTAATCAAGGAGTGATTCGAGTGAACTAGTGACTAGGGCGTACCAGTGATCACATATATTATAAATGTCGGACGTAGTAATAGCGAAATGTGTATCCATTGCGATAATCTTCTGCGGGTCACTTGTATGTGGCCTTCTCCCAGCTTTCCGAGTGTTCTCTGCTTTCCCTAGATTCGCTTTATCTCTCATTTTATCCTACGGAGGTGGTATCCTCATCGCCACCTCACTCGTTCACATTCTTCCGGAGGTAAGTCAATCAAACTGTTGAACTTCATACTTTGGGGATTCATTATCATTTTTATAATAGCATTTCTGAACAATGGTCAGAGATTATTTTAATGGAATGTTGTATTTGTTGTATTTCACTTTTTCAAGGCGAGGGAACTATGGCCAGATATTCGCTTCACGCCTGAAATGTCACTATGTGTCGGAATCTTTATTGTTTACTTTATCGAAGAAGTGGCTCACTTCTTGGTCTGTCATGACCTCCACTCACCCTTGGGCCATGGATGTAAGTCTAGACTTTTTATTACCGTGATTGTCACATTGCCAGTGACTAATCACTATTTGTAAAATATAATGAAACCGCTTTTGTAATGCATTTCAGTGGAAGCGGGAGGGGACGGGCATAATCACGGAGTTCATATTCATCATGAAGAACCTCCAAATAGATGTGATGAACCAGCAGCAGTGTACCTTTTCGCGAAGGAGAATAGTAATAGTAATAATAGATCAGGAGAATATTCGCTAACCAATAATTCTCATAATCACAACAATCACACTCACTCTCATCATCATCACCATCATCACGCAAACAATTCTGTAGAGTTGGAACAACAAGTCAAGCTCTTCCCAAGCAACACTTGCAACAATTCTGCATCCGAAGAAAAGAGTGTTAGTCCCGTGTTAGAGGTACGTTTCCTAAAGCAGCTATTTCCATTTTTTGTAGACAAGAAATAAGTTGACAATTTGACAAGTTTATGATTATAGAAGGAAGACAAAGGGAAGATAGTGGCAAGACTTAGGTCCCTTGTAGGGTTGGTGGCATTGTCTGTGCACGCTGGACTGGAAGGATTGTCCGTGGGACTTGGAAGAAATGCTGGAGATGTATGGTACCTTTGTGGAGCCATTGCTGCTCATAAGCTGGTGATTGCATTCTGCTTGGGCATGGAAGTGAGAAATGCCTCCTCATCCCCCTGTACCTTAGTCACTACTTCTGCAAGGTAGCACGAGTCAATCAAGAGTTAAATATTTATGCAGACAGATCCCGAATCCAAAATAAAAAAATTATCTACTTTTATTCACAGCGCATCATTCAAATTCCGCTATGTACTTTTCTTTGCGCTTATGACTCCGTTGGGGATCGCGATCGGAACCATAATCACGGAGATTGTGCACGAAACTAATAACCAGACTGAAGACACGCTTGTCGCTGTCCTCCAAACACTGGCCAGCGGCACTCTCCTCTATGTAGCATTCTTCGAGGTAGCCCACCCTTTCCACTTTGATATTAATATGCATTTTAATAGAGTATGACGTATTGTAATCGTTTTGTAACAACAGGTAGTGTTGAGAGAGAGAGCTAGATTTTCGGGCAAGGGCTTAGCGCAACTTGCTTTCGTCGTCCTCGGATTTGCCACTATGGCGCTTGTGGAAATCTTCATCGGTATGTTTTCTTTCAACTTATCCCATCCACAACCATTCACCTCTCTACTACGATCTTCATCTTTATTAACTACTTGCAACTTTTTTTGCTGCATTTCAGGTGGTCATGATCATTCGGGTGGACGTCACAAACATCCTCACCACGATGACGATCATCATCACGAGACAAGCACTGCATTTTCTATTCTCGTTTCTCCTGGTTCCACGGATAATCTAACAATTATCTAATTAACTAGCATAGTGGAAAGGAAAACACCGCCCCCGCAATGATTTACTCCTAGTTTTATTGTATTGTGTAAAATCGTTCAACATCTTAAGCTATCTCTATTTTTATCGTTGAAAATCTACTTTGTACGCCATTACTACAAAAAATTATTGTGAATGTATCATTTAAATGCCAACCACCTCACGTTGTTGCGCCAATTTTTGACCCATGGTTATTATATCCTACTGTCTCTTTTTTCATTCTGTGCTAAATAATAATATTTTTACAACGCCACCCATTTTAGCGTTGCCCTCTCTGGAAAATTATCATGATGCCGCAAACATATGCTTAGGGGAAAAATTTCAATGATCATGGACTGACTGTCAAACAACAATACAATCTAATCTGTAATGATAGCTGTGGTTGTAAAACTATTATTAGGTACTTATGTATTCGTGTGTGAAGAATGCAATTAACTTGTTATTATCAAGAAACAATGAGCGTTTGTAATGATTGATGCTAACTGAATCAGATGCATAATCAGTTTTGAGTTTTATTTTGATTCCAGTGTCATAGGATAGTCAACAATAGTGTGTAAGTGTTCAGTTCGGTGTCGCACCGCTTCTCTGTCAACTTATTACGTTTACTTGTCAATGCATTCATGTTGACACTTACTTTAGTGTGTTTTGTTAAGGGAGGAACTTATCGGGATACAAAACTTATCGTTATGTAGTGCCTTTCTTAATTTGGAGTTTTATCCTCCACTCAATTTTATGCTCAGGATGAGAGAGCATGGTGCAGACTAACTGGAAAGTTCCAGTTATTTTGTTGTAATTTACATTTACTGACATAATATTTCTTGCTTTGTTGCTTGTTGTACTTACGAAACAATGACTTGAGTTACAAGTGATTCTGTGTATTATTCTGTCTGACTGTTGTTAAAATCTAGTTATTATGTAGCTCGGGAGAACTACAAAGTTGGAATATTCCATGTATAAAAATAAATAGTAAACAAATGAATTTCCGTTGTAATAGGCTTATCAAAAGTGATTAGCTAGTTTTCCCAGTTGGCAACTCTGCACAGGGAAATGGCTTAATTATTGTAAAACTTTTCTTTTGCTTTGTCAACTAATTCGTAAAACGGTATCACAATTTGTTCTCTACATATATAAATCTATTGTTTTCACTGTCAAGAGAAACTATTACTACGCAGCTTGGTTTTTTACTTACCTAATTCATACAAAACTTTCTACAAAAAAGTAGACGTATGTCATGTGTGTATGCAATATATGCAACAGGTAAAAAAACTAATCTGTGTGTCACAGGATCTACGGCCGACAAAAATATACTAACCTACCTACAACAAATCATTTAATACCGTTGTACTACTTTATATTCAACAGATGTTTATGAGAGAGAAATAAAAAGATTTTCTCATATAATTATCAATAACTGTATATTTAGTCGCGCTCACTCATTCTCGCATATAATCACAAGACAAAAACGACTTTCTCGAGAATAGTAAAAAGGTAAAATATTAATACTTTATAGTTTATTCTCATCAGCTCAAAACAGCAAGTGGTATATAACATCTAAAATAAAATAGTTATAATATTTTATACTACAATCATATCATATTTTCATATTTCTTGTCATATTTTTTCCGATAACAAATTTTTGTTTACCCCTATCATAGACTTTGTTACTTTGTGTATACCAAAAATGGTAAATTGATACAAGCTTTGTTCTTTTATCTCTAATTTTACTAACTTGTGTGATTTTTCTTTGTGAAATGCTTTCAACATTCTTTCTCCGAGTCAAAGTGGTTTTGAAAGGAGGTGCGTGAACAAGGCGTTAGTTTAGAAGTGATTTTTTGAACTTTAATTGACCACTCGACTCGCGCTTTTTATTAGTAGTTCTCTCTGTCTCACAATTGGAATTGTAACGGAGGCATTGTAAAAAAATTCAAAGTAATATTGGGAGAAAGGATGGAATGGAAGGCGAAAGAGTTACAACAACAAGTATTTTTTAAATGCATTAAACTTTGTGAGCTCCACCCAGGACACTTGACACTCATAATTTTTCAGTTACTTAATGTATATGTACTAGTTAAGCTGACATTTTAACTATAATAAAATGTGTAACATAATAAATGCGTTTATGTGTGAGGGCACCTGGCTGACAATTGTAAATATATAGTAATAGAAACTGCTAACGATAAATCGGAAGAATCAGATCACAGACAGGCCTTCGCAAGTTTAATGCAAAAGTCACAGGCGTTCAATTTCACAGTGGCTGTGTGGCCGACCAACTTTTCCACTCACGGACGAGTCTCATGCCAGACTCTCAGATTATTACGTACTTGTTAGATTCATAAAGGGATTTCTTCTTGGAGGCACAGGCGGGGTGCTACTACTATTTACTGCGAACCTAGCCCTTGACATGTTTCCAATAACTGGAGACGAATTAGCAGAGGACGAAGTTCCAGGAGCGAATCTATTTCTATGCGTACCAACTGCTGAGGATGACGACGACATGTATCGCTGCTGAAAGAGGGCTGCAGGCGAGGATGATGGAGAGCTGCTGCTGTAAGTAGACGATCCACCTTTGCTGCCTCCTCCGCTAATGGCAGCTGTAGAGGTGGATGATGAAGGCACATTTCGCTGAAACCTTGTTGTAGCACTTAGACTGGAAAGAAGGTCTTCCACAACTCTCAACTCCGAGGCGGTATCCCTCCCAGGTCTTCTCCTTGAGGTTGAAGGAAGAGGGAAGTAGAATTTCGATGAGGGTGAAGGTGAGGGCGAGTCAGACGAGGAATGTGCTGGACTAGCGTTACTACTTGATCCAGGGCTTGTGTTCTGCTTGCTAAGTAAATGATCTGTGTGGATCACCCCTTCACCGCTGGTAACTATCATTGGATCAATTTCCAGTGTGCGGTGTAAGTAGAGAGTCTCCCAAAACGAGATATCGCACATGATTGGGCTACAGCAGGAAAGAGTTTGAGTATTAGTTGCAGAGCTACTCGAGCTGGTTAGTTGAGTCAGTGCGGCGACAGCATTGCTTGTATGACTTCCCGGCGATGGAGCACCATTTAAAAGGGTTTTAACTTGGTAAAAGGGATTCATGAAGGCTCGTGGAATCATATTTTTAGAAATGAGCATATTATCCCGACGCGGACTAGTAGGCGGTCCGTTTCGCGGTGTCACTAAACTTGTACTGTCGGTACTGGAAAATATGCTAAGCCATGCGGTCGAGTCCTTGCACAGTTCCTGTTCCAAAAAAACAATTACTAAATTATGTCTTTGTCTTGTAAGTAGAAAAATTCGGCAGTTTTTAATATCCCTGAGCACTTACATATGTTTTTCGCTGCTGAGGAGAGTCAAAAAGGAATGTTCCGGTGGTACAATCAAAGCTAGAGTCCCACAAGCTACTCAGCAGTCTATCATTGAACTCAAAGTCAAGTGCATTTTGCGTATACAGCTGGAAGACAGAGTCGAGAAATAAGAGGAATACTGGACTAGTGTGCAAATGCGTGGAATGGAAAGGATGCCCGAATGCAACCCAGTCCTTTTGAATGAGCGAGAAAAAGCCTATAACTGTTCGAAATCTTGGCTCAATTATCACTTGGATCAGTGAGCTAAAAAGGCACGAAACGTCCCGACCTTCTTGTTCTACATAAAAACAAAAAAACGGGAATCAGATCATCCGAATTATTCTGAATAACAAAAAATACAAATAAAACATTCACCTTGAAGAATGATGGAACTGCCTTGTTCAATAAGGGCAGTAACGATCTCCCTAGATTTTGCAAGCACCTTTGAAATCAAAAGAAGCCACTTGGTGTGCTCCAACGAGGAATAAAACTTTGAGTCTGCATCTTGAAACTGCGAGAAAGACTCTGGGCAACATAAATCCACTAAAGCTACGAATGATTGTCGGATCTCTTTGAGGTTGACGACTTGATCCAAGTCGTAAATGGTAGGGGCGAGTCCTTTAGGGTGCACTTTGCGTAACGACTCGAAAAAAGAATTTTCCGCTGAACTGTCTGCTTCATTGTTAAGCTTCCCCATAACAAGTATAGCAGCTCCTTTAGGGTCACCCCACGTCCAATGCGGGGGTCGATTTCCTTTCAGTTTCTCAGCTAAAACTCTTAACCTTCCATCATTTACATCCGATGGCACAACAATCCACTCTGGAAGGGAGCCACAAACCTGGAAGCTCTCGTTGACCCCACTGATGCGGTAACCTCCTCCAGTTGTTCTCGTCACATTTAGCTCTCTAAGCCAATCCCCCTTATCCATGTAAGAAGGGATGGTAAGGAAAGAACGGTTAGCGAGACCCCCACCAATACCTCCGCCAGCCGCACCTCTCGCATTCGTCCATTGCGCGTTGTAAGCTTTGCAAAAATCGAAATAGAAAAGTAGCTCAAGCTGCTCAGGAAAAGAATGGTGGATGATTGCGTTGCAAACACGAAGACCTTGGTCAATAGGCGAGAACTTAAAACTGATTCGAAGTGTTCTAAAGTTGGAGCACACTATAAAGATTTCGTGAATTCTAGTCGAGCCGGATGAAGGAATAAGGTTATTCTGCTGACTGCTTTGCTGCTGCGATGAGGTTGCCGAGTAAAACGTGCCCGACTGTTGGGACTTCATCGGTCCCAGTTTGATTTTTCTCCTCGTCTTTTTCACACTTGTTGTGGAGGAGGTAGCATTTTTGGTGTTGCTTTCGTAGTACCACAAAGTGTTAATGGAAAGGAGCGGAAAGGAATCTTCCGAACATACATGATCTGAAGAAACAAACACCACTCGTGCGTTAGTCACAAAAAGTGATCCAGACAAGCCCTTCTTTTTAGATAACGACGTAAATTTTAGCACATTTGTTGCTTCTGCTATGACAAGTTCTCCAGGAATAAACTTTGGCTGGAGGAAGGAGCCGTTCATAGGAGCTGGAATCTGGAGAAATATAATATACAAAAGTTGAATTACAAATTGTGCAAAAAAAGTTGAAAGACCTAATGAAATCGGACCAACAGGTTCGCCAAAAGCTGGCCATACCTTCATTTCATATTCCTCCAGATCAACGTAACTTCGGAAAGAACCCATTTTGATCATTATGAAGGTTATAAAAGTCCTTCTGTGGCAATAGTATATATTTGTTTTGTGAAAGGCGTGTGCGTTGTGGTGAGAGTGATTCTGTATAAAAACTCCTTCAAAATTGTCTTTGGCTGCTTTTCTGGGTATCGATCGACTACATTTTCAATCAATTTTCATTACAGATTTGTATCAAGTGACACCCATCAAGGGTGCGTCGGACGATGGATGTCGAGGTAGAAGGAGATGTAGAATAACAGCCGCCTGAGTCGCAATCATGTGACCTCTATTTTCCTTCTCGTATTCCCTGAAATCCAGTTTATCAAAAGTGGAAGACCCAACCGATGACTAATTGTAAGTCACCAAAAAGTTGCGAAGAAGGCACTTGTTTCCTGTCTAATGCTTGGGCGTAGACGTAACAGCATATTTACATTTTTTAATAAGACTGGAGAATGAGAGTAAATAAAATAGGTATTTCCAGTCCAGCACCTCATGAATGAATTGAAATTGAAGTCCTCAGCAAGGTTGCAAACTGTCGACGGACGACGATGGTATCAGTATCCCAGTTATTCTATGTACAATGTACTTAAAAGTGGAAAAGAAACACAAACGTTCTTGGATTAATTTTCCTTATTTAGCAATTTCCACGAAAAAGATGTAGGATACTCTGATTTTGCGGTCAGCGTAAAAAACTGCTAAGTAGAGCTAGTGTGACCACTAGTAGAACTAGTCTATAGTTGACTTAGAACTGCATACACTAAAAAATGACGCCTTCACAAACACTCATCGTCAAAAATGTCTTTAAACATTTACAAAAATTGAGGAAACATGAAGCACCACCAAATAAATGAAGGAAAAAAACTTTTTAAGATGTAAATGAGTTTTGAGGTTGTCTAACAAAAGGAAACAGGTCGCTGCGGGTACATACGTATAACATACACACACACTCGTACTTGGTGGAACATTGTCAACAAAACACACACACGAAGTTTTAATTCAGCTTAAAAATACATTATTAATTAATTACTTACTGTTTTAGTACAAAACTGAAACCACAAACATAAGATTGAAGATTCCAGTCAGTCCAGCCAAACTTCCTTTGTGAATAATTTTGTTTCCACTTCCATCATTTGTATAAAACTTTAACTTTGTACTTGACTGCTGATGATGACTCCACTTCGTCTTTCAGGAGAGACACAGGTCAAGTATCAGAGGTCGAGGTCACTTTCCACATATCATCGCAAAAATCTAAAAATAGACCAATGACAGTTGACATTTAATTTATGACTATATAATAAAATAGTAATTTGTCGAGGGTAAAAAAATAAACTCAAAAGTGTAGCACTATTGACAAGTGTCAAGTGTTTTTATTTAAACTGATTTTATGTTTCGAATAAATATTTTCAAGAGTAGAGCTTGACCTGTGTGTGTTTCGAGCTTGCTAAAAAAATCCTTTTAAATCTCAATCTCTCTACATGATCTTCGTTTTGAATGCGGAATAGTGATTAAAAGTGATGATTTAAAATAGAATATTAGATACTGTTAGGGAAAAGGAGTGAATGAATGTAGTGCAAGTAGGGAATAAGAGATGTTGATGATGATACTATCAAGAGATGAGGTAGAGATGTGTGACGTTTTAGCACTTAAGAGCAAATGCACACCTACACAATAGTTACAGCTACACAGGATGGGATGATGGAAATGAGAGATGAATATTAATCCAATATTTACCCCACGATTTTACATCTCTCTCTCTCTCTAACGCTACTTTGGGATTTTTGGTGTGAAATCAATTAAAAACGACTTTACTTTGAACTTTGCTGGGATGAGCATGTACCATGTACAGATATTATTATGATGCATTGTAGCATAACGAGCATTCACTCACTCACCCACAACAAAATTCCACAAACAGAAAAGAATTGAGAGATAATAAAAAAAATAAAATAAAATGAAAACCCTTCTCCTCTCATTCCCCATGCAAAGCAGTTGCACACTCTCGTCATCACAATCATCATCATCCTCCTCAACACTCACCATTATTGCAATGCACAGCTCACTTCACATTTTTCTCATGTGCAATCCAAATATTATCCATATCATGCAACCTTTAATGCTCTCTAGCTTTTAACCATATTCCATTAATGCTACTACATGCCAACAAACTATGGTCCCGTGCTATTTGCTATTTTATTTTACTTTAAATTTTTTCAACAAGTTTACAAAAGAAGTTTCCCTTTACTAAGATAAGAGTTGGTTCGTAGAAGTGGAAAAGGTGGAGATGTTCGATGTTCGTGTGCAGCTGAAGGATGTTATGTAGCTGTAGCTCTCATTCACTAAAATACCTACCACTTTTAACAAGCCAACTTTTAAAGCTGATTACGAATATACTCTGAATATAAATTGGGATTGGGAAAAAGATGAGCTGGGAATGGTCAAATGCTGTGATCTGATGGACATGGATCTGCGTGTTTGGTTTTTGTAAATGTGATAGCTATACATGTAGTAAATGCATATCATCATGTGAGCTGAGCATTGCACAGTGAGCAGATGTCTAGTAATCTACATTAAATACATATGTATGTAGAGGGCATCAAGAGAGCAAATGTTGAGCAGATAGGATAAATGTGAAGCAAAAAGTAGAGATGAGAAGCTTAATAAGGATGATATCTTGCACACCTCCGGTTACAATGTTTTTGAGATACGTCGGCAGTTCTATGAAGACGAAAAATGTGCTTATTTTTCTGTAAAGTGCACACACCTCACACCTGCCTTATATATTCTACTCCATATAGGTGCATTGGTTCTGGTTGTAATTGTAAGATTGTAACTAATGCACATGTCACAGATGCATGATACTTTGTGATGACAAATAGTCTTGTTGCTTTTGGGTTGGTTAGGTTGGTGGTTTTGGGAATATTCATTGTTTAGTTTACTTCAAAGACCAACTACTATCTACGCAAATATTATGACAATCATTATTGACCATACACAATAAAATAATTTGACTTTTGCGTTGTAATGCTTGAAAAAGCCAAATAGCAATGTCCGCATAGTATGCGTTTTCCCATATCAGTGGCTATCAGTATATTTTGGAATATGCGTTTGAAAATGCTCAACACAGCGGTTGGCAATAAAACACAAATTTTCAGGCTAAATCCTTTCGGCTCGATGTGGGTGGACAAGGGGAAGTTGAATGGAAGCTCAAAAAATCTGAGAATAAATTGGGCCCTCCCTCATAAATACATTACATTAGTTTGACCAGAAAAACAAAAAAAACTTCAAAAAATCGGAGAATAAATTGGGCCCTCCCTCATAAATACATTACATTAGTTTGACCAGAAAAACAAAAAAACCTGTGCATATGGACCATCTTCATGTTCATTTTTTATTTCTGTCTTTCCCTGCACATCATTTAAGATTTAACCGGATTAGTTAGAGGCTCGAGACAGAGTACGAAAATACATATACTCACTACTAATAATACATCCCTGGATCCCTCTTATGCTTTTGGTTGGATTTGATTTAATGTCATCCAACATCCAACACCAAAGTAATAAAATAATGTTATTGCCTTCCTTCACGTATCCTTCATAGACACTTTTTACTTAAGAAAGTAAGTAATGCCCAATGTGCATAGCTCTACATGGAATTCAAGCGGGTCGACATAGACATATTGTGAATTTTAATACATGTCATGCTCTTGGTCTTTTCAAGACTGAACCTCAAGATATCTTTCACTCTCACCCTCGTTACCACACAGTGTACAAATCAGTCAACCCACCGGCCACCACCCGCATCTAATCTTATGCGATCGCTGTCACCAGCAAAAACTCTGCCACCTGATTCGAATCGTTCCCTTTGTTAAACTCCCCGGTGGAATATCCGATAAGCACATTGAAGATGGCGGATAAATTGACCATTTCTAAAGTGGAAGTGAGGGATATACGCTTCCCAACATCTCTGGAAGCCCATGGTTCAGATGCCATGCATACAGATCCTGACTACTCCTGTGCATACGTTATCATTCATGTGGCTGAAGAGCCGGCCCTTAAAGGATACGGATTGACCTTCACTTGTGGAAGGGGAACAGAAATTGGTAAATATGTATTTACGTACCAAAACCGCTTTTCACTCTAATTCCCAATTGCCATGTTACATTTTTACGAATGTATCTTACAAGTGGTCCAAGCCGTGAAAACACTGAGATTTCTCGTTGAAGGAAAAGACCTCAAACAAATCTGGACAGATTTTGCAGGGTTTTATCGTAGCATTACTAGTGAGTCTCAAATCCGATGGGTAAGTTTGAATAAATATTGGATGGAGATGGAGGACGTCAAAAATCTTAAAAGATAAAATAAGTTCCTACGACCTCCAATTTCAAGGTTGGGCCAGAGAAAGGCGTTATCCAGTTGGCAACAGCGGCAGTGCTAAATGCAATTTGGGATTTGTGGGCGAGATACGAGAAAAAGCCGGTGTGGAAGCTCCTTGCGGACCTCACCCCTGAGCAGCTTGTATCAACTATTGATTTCAGATANCGGACCTCACCCCTGAGCAGCTTGTATCAACTATTGATTTCAGATATATGTAACTTTCAGTTTCAATATATCACGGATATGTAGTATGTATGTATTTGTCTAAAATATTGCACAACACTTTTTTTAGTCGAGATGTGATATCACCAGAGGATTGCATTGCCATTTTGAAGGAGAATCAGGGCAAGCGACAAATCAGAGAAAAGGAACTGGAAGGAAAGGGTTATCCAGCTTATACAACGTCTGTAGGTGAGTCTAAATCTCAAATACGACATACTTACATAATATCCTTTACCTTTGCCATATATTATGTAACATGTTGTTACACGCTTACAAAAGGTTGGCTCGGATATACCGACGAAAGGATTACGAAACTTTGCAAAGAGCAACTGGATCTGGGATTTGTCAGCTTTAAGGTCAAAGTTGGCCAAAACCTGGAGGATGACAAGAAACGCTGCAGACTTGTTCGAGAAGCCATAGGACCAAATAACAAATTGGTTTACAGTCTATGAAAACGTCCAGAGTTTGATTATTCGGAGACATTGAATGCATTTCAAAATATAAAGCACAACAATGATTTAAATTTTGTAGATGGTGGATGCAAATCAAAGATGGGAAGTTCAACAATCCATTGACTGGGTTACTGCTCTCAAGGAGTTCAATTTGCTCTGGATTGAAGAGCCCACATCCCCCGACGACATTTTAGGTCATGCGACCATTGCCAAGGTATGAGTATGAAGCGGAAAGATGCTATTTTTGTGTGTTCACTGCTCATCATTGCAATTTGTAAAGTGAGTAATTATACATATAACCAACACAAATGCAGGCGCTGAAACCTTTAGGAATTGGGGTAGCCACTGGAGAGATGTGCCAGAACCGGGTGATCTTTAAGCAGCTTCTTCAAGCTGACGCCATTTCTTTCTGCCAAATTGATTCGGCCCGAGTGGGTGGTGTAAATGAAAATCTTGCCATTTACTTCATGGCCAAAAAATTCGGAGGTTAGACGTTTTGCATAGTCAAGCCTTTTTCAAAATGAGATATGAATAACGTTAAGGAATAGCGTGTTATCTGATTTCATTTGGGTGGTCGTATTGGTCTAAAATCTTAAAAAATCTATTTGTAATTTTAGTTCCAGTTTGTCCTCACGCTGGCGGAGTTGGACTATGTGGTTTCGTCCAACATTTGCAAGTATGGGATTACATTAGTTTGACCGGAAGCACAGAAAATAGAATGATTGAATGGGTTGACCACCTTCATGAGCACTTTTATTCTCCTCCCTCGGTGAAAAACGGGTTTTACCTAGTGCCTACCGTAAGTACCTAGATGCTTATAACTGCACAATCTGCTTATGATTGCTTTGATGAAGAATTAAGCTTCTCTTGAAGTAAAGTGTTTTTAATTTAAAATGATTTCAGGATGCAGGATACAGTTGCCAAATGAGAGATGACTCTATTGCCACTTACGAATTCCCTCAAGGGGCCTACTGGAGTAATGCTTTTGACGATCAACAGCCAACAATGGTTTGTCAGTAATAAAGTGATAGTGTGTAGAGAAGTTAAATTCCAATTTGGTTGTAAAAGTACATTTTTCTCAATTTTAATAAATTCTTAATGCACCAACGATTTAAATAGTACAGTCAAAAACTTATTTTAAAGATTAATCAGACATTTGACATTTTGTAACTTGGAATTCACAATTTGGCCTAAGCGAACGAGAACCATAAGATAACTGCGTACCGTACACATTAGCAACTTTAACAATTATTAGGAGGAACATTGTAGAGCAAATATTTACAAAGCGATCAAGATAAAGTGTAACAACATTTATTTATTTCAATGTCTTTTGCATTTACTTTTCGTACAAAATATTTAGCTGCTCTCCTTGAACTGAGCCTGAAGATCCTTTTCCAGGTCCTTTTTAATTAAACAAAGATTACAAAAATGATTAATTACATGGGTGGTCATCTAAATAATTACGTGCACAGACAATAAACACTCACCCTTGGATTTGTCGTTGGGGAAGTCCTTCAGACTCGAAATACTTGTCGTACAGCTCGGTCAGCTGTTCATAGTTGACACAGGTGTAGCCACATTTCGAAGCGACATTTACTACTAACAGCACATGACCCCTGAAAAAATTACAATTTTAGATGTAAATCACTGGACCTCGCCACACAATTGTAATAATAAAAAAGGATATATTTTACACAATTAAGTGCGTCACCTGTATTTTTCCATTTGCTCCTCAGTGCCATCAATGCTGGTGTACGACAGCTCGTAAATACTTTTCACATCAGTTTGATCACCCTGCAAATAATTTTAATTTTAAATTAACCAAAATACCAATGAATTAATTTATCAAGTAACAGGAAGTCTTAAAAGTAAGCACCATTTTAGCCTCAAAGTGTCCGTCTCCGCCTGTAGTAGTACCACAAGATTCCTCTTCAGATAACCCTTGACACGTGGGTTCTTCAAATTGCAAAGCAACGGATGGGGTTGTCACTTGACTTGTGTAGATTGCAAAAAAGGCAGCAATTAGCGTTGAAATGACTGCAGTAATTTTTCCACCTGAAAGCATATTCCAACAAAAATGACAATTTTAATGTCCACCAGAAGATATGTGTTGTTGTTTGTGAGCAACTAAAACTTGTAGTAAAGCACCTCAACCAGATGATGACAGTTCATTAAGGATTTTTGCTGAGTCAGTCACGTCCACTTGTAAAAAAATGTGATGCACACAAAATATCTCTAACAACAAGTAATGCAAGTAAGTCTCACATTGCTCACGTATACTACGACGCATTGCTCCCTCACTCTGCACATTTTTGATATCATCATCAGAGTTTCTCACAAGAAGCTAAAGTCTATTTCATTCTACACTAATCTACACACAATTCTACTTTTCTTCCATCCAATCTAATCCACGTTGTAGGTATACCACTGGAACTGCGCGTCTACTGGGGTGGTATTGTGAAATATGCCTTAAAATGTTACAATGCATTCCAGCCTTTGTACTTTGTAC
>JAHZNA010003677.1:0-15920 GCA_027743935.1 Sinodicranocentrus sp. ZH6 | reverse complement strand
CCCGTGTTCCTTCAATTCGGGTTTTTAGTATAAATCCTCTCATAACTCGGCCAAACCTGCGTTTACTGAAAACGGATTTCAGATTCGTAATCTACGCCATAAAATACACTAGAACCAATATTTCGTTTGGCCTGGTTTAAACTTCACCAAAACGTGTTCCCTCGTAAGCATATTTATGATTAATAACGGCATCGTCGCCTCCATATGATGGGACCAACTTCTTGTCTCGAGACTGACGATGAGTAAACATTTTCCAAGCTGACGTATAGATCTATCAACGAATCTTCCAAGGCAGGATCAATTTCCGGTTCTGGTGGAAGAGAACCAGTCCTCAGAAGCCACTTAAAATAGGCCATTAAAACATTTAAAAACTACGTCAAACTCTTTCTTAAGACTTTCTCTATTTGCCTGAACGAACTGGAAGTTTCGGAGAATCTTAAATGTATTCATACATTTTTGAAAACCAAAAAATAAAACCATTTACAGTTAATGCTAAAAAAATGAATTAGTAAAGCATCTACTGAGGAGAGCAATAGATTCATGAAAGTACAGCTCAGTTCACACTATGAATGTAACTGCTTAAAGAATAATTTTTTTTCAGCTTCAAAATAAAATGTTTTCCTATTTTTTGTCATAATTTTTTGACTTGTCAGCAAAACAAAACTGGTTGAAACGTGTTTACGTATTACTATCCCCTCAAATTGGTGAATTAAATGCGTAATATTTTATTTATGCTAAATTTCTCGCTTAAAATTGAAATTAATGGCCACTAAAATTAATCCAATGAAACCGACAAGTTTATTGAGACTTTCATACTTTAAAATTGTTATAACTTATCACAATAGTTGTGTGAATAGTAAGTTATATTATTAGGTAGACATATTTCTACAAAAAGTTTTGCTGCTTTTCAAAGAGAAAGCTTACATCACCGAAATTATTAGTAAAAGCTGTAGTAAAGAATGTACGCACTCACTGTTATTTCTAACATACTTCAGCTAGAAAACATCCTTTAGTGAATAATAATTAGCATAATTGATTCATACTACGTGAAGTGAACTCACTTTAGATTGTAATTTTTTACTCAAATGTATCCTTTGACCTTAGCTCGAATCCTCTTCCTCAATTTCTCCGAAACACGGCTTCATAAATTGATTAAAATTAAAAGTTCCTCTTGTACAATGAGAGAGAACGGAATGCTGGCTAATATTAATTCTTAAAAATTATTATGTCGTCTAAGCATTTAAGCAAAACTTGCAAATTCACGTGAATCATGAAGCAACTGCAACCTTTATATTTGCTAAATACATAGCTATATTATTGTACACTCACAACTTTAACTATTCCACAGACTTGTTAATAATTAAACTTGTCATGGTGGCTAAAGTAAAGGAATAAAAACCGATAATGATCTTGAGTCACTTTCCTGAACAAGAAAGGAAAAAAGAACAACCTGTGTTTTTAAGGTGTTTCTTTCCAAGTTCAAAGATCCATATTGAAAGCATATTTCCACATGAAACAAAGCAGGAGGATGACAGCAGTCAGAAATGAGAACCACAAGCCGAAAACTACAAGCATAATGTATTTTTCAGGATGAGTGGTATTGCCGTGAGTATTTTTATCGTTTTTAGCTAATGCAAAAAATACAAAAATAGTTCAATACAGATTTTCACCTCAACGTTTAGATCATTTTCATCATTTCAAAAAATGTTTTGTTAAATTTATTGAAATTGAATAAGTTTACGAAAGTATTTACGTATTTACCTGAAGAATTAGAGAAAGCTTTGTTAATTGCAATTTTATTCAAGTTCCTGCCCTCTTCTTTTGTATGAAGTTTAGCTCCGTATGGAAACAAATTAGGGTCACAGACTGGGTAGCAAGTCGCCTCCAAATGGAACTCTTCGTTGGACTCAACGCGAAAGAAGGAGTCCGCAACGAATATCTGGGTGCATTTGAAAACAACGATTTTCAAATTATTTTTTACCTGGTCCACGTGCCGTTTATTCTGGAATGAAAAGAAGAAGACAATTGAAATGAAAACAACACTGGAAAAAAATAACTAGCTTCTTTTTACTTACTTTTATGATTGAACTTGATTTCATCATTATTGGAAATGGAGCCCAGCACCTTATCGTAAATATCCTTGTTTTGTTAAGGATCCTTGTAACATTTTCCTCCAAGATAAAATCCTCGTCAAGACTTTTTGTACTGAGCCAAAAATCTGGGGGATAGTCACAAGGGGCTTCGATTTTTGAGCAGTCGATTTCTTCTAGGAAGAATTGTTGCAGAATAGAAGCCTTGGATTTGTTGGATTAGCAACAAAAGTGAAAGCTGTTTGAAAGACATTTTGATATTTTTTAAAAATAAAATCGATTTCTCCAGATCCACAGGTAAAGGTGTCCTCTTCTACAAATGTCTTGGAAGAGAATGAGGGATGGATGTAAACTGAGACAAATATTATTTGGGTTTCGTCTGTACGTCAAAAGCTCATCGAAACAGGTCGAAAGAACCAGGTTGAAAACAGCTTTAATTCAATTAGGAAGTAGCAAGGTAAACAGAAAAGGGAAAGCTTTTATGCTCTGAGTTAATTACAGGAAGGAATAAAGCAGGACGAATTTTCCTTTGAGTAAGAATTACCTACATATGATATGATGATGATACACAGTAAGAGTCTGATAATGAGTTGCGAAAACAATATGCCTCGAATATTTTTTAAACTTTCGTAATTTTCCAGATCGAACAACCAGAGTGAAAGTTGAATGCTAGCATGTTAGCAGTATATAAATATAACAATAAAAATGTCCTGGTAGGAAAGCATTCTTTTTGTTATACTTGCTTTCTCCTTGTGTAATTCGGAGTTTTTGCTTGAGACCAACCAATCGGAAAAATATTTGATGAAGCGTCTCACATTCAATGGGAAATTGTCCATTTGAAATTTTTAAATCACTAGAATGACATAATGTACATTTTAAAGCTTCTTAAAGGTATTTAATTACTCAGCCAGTGGCAACTCAGTGGACAAACTTAATTTGATTAATTTAAACTTAAATTAATTTATTACAATTATTCATTAGTAAACTTGCACAGGTTTAGAGATCGATACGATGCAACAAAGCACAGTTATGAAAATTTAAGTTTGTATCCCTCCAGGATATGTTTGACGTAGACCTTCATCGAACACAATGAATTAATAACCCGTTTGTTCATTTTACTATATCCTCACCTCCCAAGATTTCAACTGTTCCTTGAATAAAGTCCTAATCCTTATTTGTCCTTGCAAAGTTACCATGAAGAATCAAACTCTCACTCAAATCACTCAAAAACCTCTCAATAGCCATGAAATGTCAGACTTAACAAACTAAAACGACTTAACTTTCAAATGACAATTATTTACGGAAATTACGATCAGCAAATAGCCTGAAGATCATGAGGCATGCGTGGCGATTGATTGATTTCCTAATGAATTGAAATTCTTGAAAATTGTGTTTAACGTAAGTATGTATTGATGACTATATCTTATATCCAGATAGTCTTAAACATATACAAATATGTACAAACGAATAAATTCGTGTCAACATGCACGAAACAAGGGAAAGGAATGAAATGAGACAAGTAATATGGATGCCCTAGAACTCGTAATTATAATCCATAGGATTCATGTCCATCCTTTTAAAATTCATAATTAAATTTATCATACGAAGTGTTCGATGTGGAAAGAAAGAAGGTGTTCATTTTATCCTATTTTATGATGAAGTGAACAATCAACTATACAGAATACAACTACTTTTCAGTAGAAAGGCCATCGTTATCCGAAGAAAACATTGCTCACAACTAAATTCTATGTATTTTTATGCTTGTATGTTCCTTTTCCAATGTTTTTTTTGTAAGTTGACTAGGGCAGTTTGACTACAATAATAGATTCTACATTAACGACTACGCACATGAAGGTTATCAAGTATAACTATACTTGACCTACCTATGGCATGTAACTTCTCTCTAGATGCCATTCAATAAGAGCAACGATTGAACAGACAGATTTAGCGCAAAATTCATGCAATTCAGAGGAGTCTCTTCTTCCAAAAAGTTACCCGAGCCGAATTTGACCTTCATTGGAGGACAAGATTTGACAAATTGGTTAATCCATGTCCGCTCATACTTGTTGACGCCACCACTCCTCTTCATTTTTTTCAATATTTCTTTACTCTCCGTGTAGCAGCCCACCATCCCACCAACATTGACAAGATGACCCATCGCAGCCTCAATCAAGACCATTAAGAAAAATGCAGCCTCCATTATGAATTCAATTTTCCACGGAAGTCGTACCAAACCTATGATGCCTAAAGAGACAAATATTGTTGACCAAGTGAGAAGAAGCGGAAGTAGCATGTTTTGCTGTACTTCGTTGCACAATATTCCTAAGAGTTGGATATTGCGGTAGATTTTTCCAGAGTTTTGAACATTCACCCTCTTTTGAACGAATATTTTCCAGAATCTAAACAAACAATCGTATAGTAATTATCAAGTATTTTGGATTCAATATATGTCAACCGTGTAATTATTTCCTTACAATTGCAAATGATCTTGAATTGCTGAAGTTGCTAGAATATGAATCCCTAGCACGACAAAGCACATGATATGAAATCCCACAGCAAAGATCCAATGATTGAAGAGAAACAGTCCGATCTGAAGTATCCACTGGAGAATTCCAGATTCTTTTGAAGGATCGTGACACTTTTTCAGCATCCAGAATCCTGCCAGTGTAGGTTTGCAAGGATCTTTCCAATTGAATCCATACACGACGAGAATGGGAAAGATGTAAATGGCCAGATTTGTGTTCAGATAGACAATCATGTGGTTTAGTTTTTGTAGAAATTTTCGCCTTTTATTGTGATTTTCTCCTGGAGCATAACATACTGTGAGATTTGCCAATTATCAATAATATATTACAAATTTAACATAAGAAATAGTACCTTTGAGACGATACCTATCGTAAAACTGGATGAGTCCATTAATCCATAGAACTATTACAGAAGATTTTTGCTTACAAAGTCGTAAGTGAATTTGGGCCATTGTGGAGAGCATGATTGTAGCCGCAGTTTGAAGTTTCACCATTGGAGAAAGTGTGGATGAGCTGAACACCACATTTTGCACCAATATCAAGATTAGAATATAGCCATGTAAATTGATGCGGTTTGAACTTTTTAATTTTTGTCTGTTATTTATTTGGCGTAACTGTCGTCTTCCTGAGTACCATTCAAAATCAATGACATTGGAAAACCGAGAAATTTTACAGAGCTTAGAAAGCAAGCTAATATTTTCTACCAGCATTTTGATATCAACTTATTAAAATCAACTTTTAAGAGACACCTTATCTATCTATCTTTTTAACAGAATTGGGAATGAGCTAGTTTAGTAGCCGAATCTGAAATACATAATGGAAGTTATGACCGTCAACCTGGAGATAGAAAGGATTTCGGTTGAGAATTTATGATGCTAAGCAAACTATTTCAATCAACAATTTGCATGTAAGTTAGGCAAAATGTAAATGCATGTTGCATGTAAATGTCAGCTTTTAACTTTACAGCTTCGCTCCTTTTGCTTTTTAATAAATAAACTAGTTATTAATTATGCTCCCGTTTGCTTTGAAAGTTGATGTATATGAATAGA
Organism: Sinodicranocentrus sp. ZH6; assembly: GCA_027743935.1. Lineage (NCBI taxonomy): Eukaryota > Metazoa > Arthropoda > Collembola > Entomobryomorpha > Entomobryidae > Sinodicranocentrus > Sinodicranocentrus sp. ZH6. The sequence continues at coordinate 10,256 of JAHZNA010003677.1, read as the reverse complement.
TGGAAATGGCGGAAATATATGTGCGATATTTAGCTGGCAATGACAATAAATTTTTTATAGGAAATTTCTGTAAACGTCCATCAATGTTGTTTTTCACTCTTGCCATGGTCAAATCTACATAAAAGAATTATTTCCACGTCCACGTATAAATAGATTTTAAATATATTGGTGCATTTACAGTATTACAAGCATGAATAAAAACATGTTTTATCTGTATTTGAGTTCAGTGTCGCCAGCGAACCTCTTCCTTGTCTTTGCTATGCTTTTGATTAAATGTTCGAAAATAGGATTTTATTTATCATAAAAATCAATTTAAATGTTTAAGAGGATCTAATATTTGTGTGACTTCCGTTGATAATATTAAACGCGATGACAATCAAATTTTAAAAGGAATACATGTAAGCGTCAATCAAGTTGTTTTCGCTTTTCCCAAGTTCAGAAAACTATATCCATCCATAAAGTTATTTTAAGTAGAACGTTTTGAAATATCATGATAATTTAGATGTACATCGTATCCGTATGCATCTTTTATCCTATTAAACAGGTACCGAAGTGTATAACCTTGCATGGAAGGAGAGCGAAAAAACACATTATGAGTAATTTTTAATCAATTGAAGTTTTCCCAGTCTGAAAGGGGAGGAAATTTTAAAAAAGGCATAAATTATCTAAATTAATTTTTTACTTTACTTACAAATGAAAATCCGTCGCAAACATGAAAGTTTCTGCGTCATCAAAAAGAAACCAACTTACCAGGAAATATTGAGAGAGAAAACTCATTTTACAATTGTCATAATAATCCACCGTTTTGAGCATGCCAATCATATTATCCAGTTTCACGCGCCTTCTCAAAAACTCCTGATTGAGCTGGTTTCGACTCAATTTAATTTCGAACTTCGAACCAGTATGAATCACAAGGTTTTGTAAAATTAATCAATCTCTCTTTGTCATTAACTTTGGTAAATTGAATTGGCGCTTGTGTATACGTAAACCTAAATCAAAAACATATAATAGCTTTGTTTTTGTTTAATTCTTTCCTCCAGAAAAATTTCTAGCTCAAATGTATGAGACACTACCTATTGTACAATAAAATTGATTTAAATGAAATAAAGAATTGCAAAAATCCTTTGGTTAGTTGTCAATGTAAAACTGGGCCTACGTCGTCAAATTCAAGTCTCCACGATGTCCCATGCCTTAATGGATTTTTTAATGAAGAATTTTTGGATAATATTTCAATTCAGCTTATACAGTTGGATTAAACTTTTGTATTATTTTCCTCTGTTTGTTTATTTAAGAACCACATTATTTTTCCACATTGCACATGACGGTAAACCAATTTCTGACGTAAAGCCCCATTTTCAATCAACTTTCTCCAACTTCCAAACCAGGTCGATCCAAAGTCATATCCACATAAGGAGAGAAAGTAGTTTAGTCTAAAACTAGCCTTGGAGCTTTCTACCTTCTCTGTCACCAAATTGTGTTAAAATGCTGAGTAAAAGATTTTTCAAGATTTTTCATGTGCAACTCTACTTTGGCAGCTTTCTCCTTGGAAATCCCTATTTGTGGGATAAGAAACAAAAGAAAATCATTTCTACTGATCGCACCCTAGTAGGCTTTTACCTTTACTGCACTGGTGCACTTGTTTACACAATGTTTTTGATTTTACAAGTGATCAGCTTTCGGTTGGATAAACGAGATCATGGAATGGAGTTTTATTTCTTGTATGCTATCATGATCTGTGCTACGTTTGACTGTGCAGTGGCTTTCGGAATTTTGAGAAGATTGGATTTACTTGCCGCTAGCTACACAGAGTTTTTTCGGTTTTTGGACAAACTTCAAGGTAAAACGGATCCAAATGGATAGTTATCTAATTCATGTAAACTAGAGCTTAATTGTGTTATATAATTTTCAGATCAATACATGCCATCCTTCGATCCTGACCTGTCATGTTCCAATTGGCTCTTTGATCATCTCCTCATACTAATGTTTATTGGGCTACCTGGAATGGGATTCTTGATTGGGAGTCATTCCCTCATATTTCCACACTGGGCCATGTACCCGTACTCCCTTGTCCTGGAAGAGGACAGAAACATTGAATTGCTGATTTTATCCAGTGGAACATTTATTTTATGTATGCAAATGTTATGGCAGAATTTGTTCCTTGTGGGAACTCTACTTCTCGTTCTTGTCAAATACCTACACGCCGTTATAATTGAATTCTTCTGTGATGACGGCCGACTAGGGAGACGGCTCTGGTCACAAATGGCGATAAACGAGTTGCGCTCTTTTGAAACCATTCGACTAAAGTATAGAGAGTTGGAGATAATTTTCATCAATATAATGGAAATTATGGGAATAATGCTTTTACCTTTGCAGTTCATTTTAACAAATATCAGCCTGTTTTGCAATTTTTGTATGATTCGCCACGGAAATACAATGAATTCCACTAATTTTGCAATTATAGCTTGTTGGGCAATTATGGCAATGTTGAGCTTGTTTGGGGGGCTGCATTTCAGTGGTGTAGCGCATCAAATGGGGAGACGAATTTTAAGCTCAATGCGAGGAAAGGACTGGGGCTCTAGATGGAAAAATAAAGTGATGAGGAAATTCGTCAGATCATGCAAACCATTGCACTTTGGCTACGGTAGAATGTATGTCATCAAAAGGGCCACAGTCCTCAAGTCGGTTAAAGCCTTAAGCCGAGGTACCTTTAGAACTTTGTTGGCAATTGATAAATAAATTTTAAGTCGCAGCTTAAATAATATACATATCGTTGGTTTAAAACTAGAAATAGTATGCATAATTATATAACCCGCTACGACCACACTGTACTTAAGTTTAATGTATTTATGATAATGAATCATTTTAACTAACAAAAAGTATTGTTTGTCAATTATTCGTTTTTTCAATGTTCCCATAAAAATCCAAATGAATAAATTTCGAAAGGCAGGCAGCTTAAGCAAGTAAAAAAAATTTGATGCTGAAAATAAACAAAGAATATTGCATTTATAATGTTACGAACAATGATTTTTACCATATCCCAAAATCCCAACCGGCAACCAAACAAGTTTTTGAACCACTACATACAAAAAAACCAAAAAAGACATGGGCATGATAATATGTGATACGTGTAAAGTAGTTACTTTTTACAACATTAAATTAAATTCATGTACAGTAAAATCAATCATTAAACAAATCAATCATATTCAACGACACTTGAGATTCATACTCATTCGAAAACAATTTAGCACTTTACTAAAATTGTGATAAAAAGCATTACAAACTTATTGTCTGCTTGAGGACTACAATTCTAGATTACCTTTTACACCGACGACTTCCCTTCCTTTGAAAAATGAATAGACAATAACAATCATTTTGATAATTCTGCTCGGAACCGTTTTCCGTTCATGGTAGATTATTTCACAGGCTTGAAAAAGTCTCTTATAAATTAGTTTTAAATCTACATCCATACTCCCATACTGCATGTGTTGCACAACAGTCTGCATTGCATCAGCGTTGTCTTTAATTCAAATAGGGTTCTACGTCCACCACATCTTTGATTGTTTTCGCCTGTGGGGTTGGTGTGATGAGGGGTTTCTTTTAGCTATGTACTCATTAAAGACTAAATATATGCAGTTTTCCTAGCGTACCAACAAGTAAGTATATTAACATATCTCGAGATATTTTAAGGTGAACAGTCGACTATCGTCGTGATATTGATGATAACAAGTTGAAAATAGTATCCACATGTCTTCATCCTTCATCATTGCTCTTTCCCCACTCCACTTGTACTCATACCTGGAGGAGTTTTCGTTGAAATAGATTTTTCAAGTAAATCAAATCTGTGAAAATGACAAAACATGTTAGTTTCCCCTTTTCAATAATTGTAAGCACTAGCAAGACAATGTATGCATGTAGAGAGACAGAAAATAAGTTTTGACATATAAATGCAAAAATCATTTCAGAAATTTTGGTGTATCCACACATTTCAGAAATTTCAGACACTCAAGCCTCATTTATTTTGCAAGCACTTTTTTTTAGCGAATTCGACGCAATACACAGTGCAGGAAAAATAACAAACTATTTACCAACAAAGCTCGAAAATGCTTACAAAATTTATGATAAAGTGCATCGACTACAGACTCCGACTCAATCGCTACATCTCCTTTGCCTGCCATTTTCAATTTGACAACACTCAAGGAACCTTTATTCTTTCAAACAACTATTTGTATTGGAACATGTGGCTAATTATTACTTACTCTGTTATCGTTGTTCTCTTATTGCTAGCTCATCTTCTCTCATCAAAATTACGGCGGAAGTGTAACCTCGGAGATGTCATTTTGATTCACTTGTCATGGGATGTCTTGAAGTTTTCGTGTCTTGGTTTGCAAATATTGTCTGTACCCGTACCGTGTTGTTTAGTCGCTTGGCTATGTCTTTAAAGTGATTATCATTGTTCTTTCGATCATAGTGGAAGTTGCAAATGAATACTTGTTAATTCGCTACCAGGTCGTTACTCACTCTTTGGGAGTTTTGGATGATGACGTAGAGCAGCAGATGTACCGGACGCAGCAAGTGTTTAATAAGCTTGCTAATGGAATCGCGTTTCAATTTGTATCTCATTTCTGAGGTCCTTTTGATTGGGCTCGTTGTTGGGCTAACATTTACAGTTCTCCGGTTATTACTTTCCAATACTTTTTATTCTTGTTGATAATCTGTGGCTGCTTAGTGGCCCTACTTGTTGTTTACATTGAGTCTGCTTTGGGATCTGGGATAAAAGTATGCTGCTAACGAAGAAGTCAAAGTCGTTTTGGTACAGAAGGGTGAAGAGTTGTCCGGATTCTATGCATCTCGAACTTGCATGTCCATTCTTCACTTTTGATGGGATGACATTTTTCCAGTGTGTGAAATCGGAATTTGCACAGTGTGATTATGTTTATGACATTAATTAGGAATTATAGGTGCTCTAAATTCTGAATGCTTCGTCGTTACAAGGTAGGATATTTAAATATTACAACAAAAATTACGTTAATGCTTCAATTTTAAAACTTAACTAATAATTAAACTTCTCTAGTTATTACTAGGACGCATTATGACTATGCTCTGTACTTCATGTATCTTTAACGTTATATCTATCTAACTCATGATTCATTTAGCATTTAAATTTTCACAATACTTATTTTCCTTATCTGAAATTCTTTGCTTGTTATTCCTATACGAGTGCGTGAGTGAGTGAAAAAGTAGTGGACTGCTAAATAAAATTGGCTTTTAGAACAAAATTGCCCATCTTTGAATAAAATTAGCAATTTTTCTTATGTCTGTATTATACATATGCACATCATCTTAAACGATGTGAAATATTGTTTAAAGTCAGTGGTATGCACTATGCTATGAGGTAGACCCCCAAGAGAAGTTAGAAGCTGGTAAAATAAAAATGCTACAATCCACCTCAAAGTTATCCCACGAACTACCAATACTAACTGACTCTTTTTAATTTGCCATTAGCGCTCAACCAGTTCTATTTATTCCCATGCGGGAAATCTTACAAAAGCAACAAAGTCACGACCATGTTAGTAACCTCAATAATGGTTTGCAAAAATGTGGATCGCTGTAACCTAAAAAACTGACCAATATGTATTTCCGCCGGGGCACAAGCATCCAGCCTCTTGCGTAAAATGCGAGATAGAGATTTTGTTTTCCAAAACTCTTGAAATTTGACCGATTGCTCAACACTCTGCATGGAAAAGTTATGAAGGAAGAATGTAGTCGCAAAAACTCCTATGTTGAACCCTGCCATTTGTTCTTGATAACAATGATATCAATTTTGATTATGAATATTAAGTAGGCTAGCCAGCTCCCATGTTAAAAATCAAAGTTGTCGTCAGAAAGAACTAGTCTGCCCTGCCATGCAAAATGTAACAATGAATGAGAATCTATTGGAAAATTTGATGATTAGCGTGGTCAACACGACATTCATAAGGAATCCTCCGGCAACCAAAGTTGGCAAATAAATAATTCCGGTATCATTATACGACCAAATGTACCAGTAAAACTGACTGTACAAATTGAACCTCCTGTGCATCGTCACATTCCTAAACAATATGTCGCCAAAACTCCACTTCAATCCAAGCTTTGCCTCGCACAGCATGGCTGTGAAGAATGATGTAATTTGGATGTTCGATGAGATAACCAGAGTTGAACTTATTACCATATAAGCAAACCCAACCAAAGTGTAATTCATTTCTGGAAATATTGTGCTGACAATCAAATGAGCTGGGGTCTTTTTAGTGAGAAGAGGTAAAGATGCCATTGCAGCAGCTCCGTAAAAATGACATGAGGCAATGGTAAAAACAGACAAATCAAATTCCAGAGGGTCCTTTCCGGATACTCCAGTTTTGCGACAGTTTTCCTTCCGTTGTCGTCTCATCCGTAAGGCTGTGTTGATAAGGAAAAATGCTGGATTCCTTTCCCCATAGTTGACAGAGTAGGATGCGACAAGAATATAAAAAAATATTCCAGAGGTGAAGAAACAACTGGCAGTTGCCAAAAAGTCCTTTTCTGAGGTTGCATCCAAATTTAGAAATTTAGGACTGAATAGCGAAACCAGACAAATGATGAAGCTGTTGATGTCAGTTAAATACAAGAGAAAGTTGAACCGTGATTTTGGGAGCTTCACGAATATCCCCTGCTTTGCGTCGTATACTATTTGAAGTGGGTAACACTTCTGAAGTAATCCGTGAAAAGCTAGGTAAAGGTTCCACATTTTAATTTAACTACAACTCACAACCTTTAAGGTTTTTACAATTTAGCCGAAATTTGCGAGCTAAATGAGAACTTCTTGACTGTCTTCTATCAACTGGTTCTACTTTTTGGATTCAGAACTGGCACAAAGGTGAAAATTATGACACTTAACTTACAAATAATCTTTCAAAGCTCAGCAAGTGAAGGATTTAATTTAGTCACGAAGGAAATGACTTTTATCTTTCATAACCAGCTTTTTTGTCTCCGCTTTACCTCCTTTTGTATAAGTTTTTTGCTATCGTAATATGTTTTACGACTTAACATGGAGAAAAACTCGAGCTAAATTAAAAATTAATGTTGTTTTCGTAAGCGACGGAGTTTTTACAACATTTTCATCTGGTCAGGTATTAAAACAAGGTAAAGAAATCAATGTGCAAAAAGGAAGATATGAAAGATAATGCATCATTTAGCTTTTTATTGAATGTTTCAATGAAGGTTACCCTGTTGGCATTGTTTTATATAGTAAGTTCCTCATAAAGCTCGTGTTAATTTTTTCAAGCTAGTCCATAACGAATCGAACGAAGGTAAAACATGCTAATATTCTGGTTGAGTCCCTTTAACAAAAAAATATTTTTGCACGTAAGTTTTCTCATGAAAACTTAGCGTTGAATAGATGATCGTGTTATGTTTATCTGAATAAAATAGAAAGGGTTGAATAACCATCTTCTCAAATTTTTTGTATATTTTTTCCCACAAAATGGTGTAATTGAAAAATCTTTTCACGTTTGCGTCACAATCACAATTGATTTTATCAGGAAATTCATAAACAATTCGTGGAAAACGATTTTTTGCACATTTTGAAAAATAATTTGATTTGATTTTTCTTTTAACCTCTAATACTAAAAAATCTCGTACAACAATATAATTTACCTATTGCAGGCCCGATGGATGAGTTAGTTAAATATCAAAATGGGGTTAAAATGTTAAACTGGTCATCTTGCCAGAGGAACATACCATATTTTGTACGTACATAATAATTTATAATTATGTCTTGTATCCCTAGTTTGCTCAACGTCAATGATAAAAGTTCATTAAAAATTTATAAAAATTTATGGATTTTTGTTGCGCCTTTCATCATCAAAAAGTCGAAGAGTCATTTAAATACGCTACTGACTTGTGCAATAATAACGGCTAATTAATTGGGATTTCTTTGATCAGCTAAAAACCATGATTTACAGTGAAAACAAAATTCAAGCAAGCTATATGACAATAAGCATAAACTTACACATTTGTCTACTCCAACTTCACCCCTATTAGTAGTTTACCAATGTCAGATTTCATGCTTGTCCAAAACTCAAAGCGGATTAAAATATAAATCACCCCCAAAATGAGACAGGGAATCACCCCCAAAATGTTTTTTAACGCCTGCATTCCCTATGAAGAAAAACTGAACAAGAAAGGCTTCATTAAGGATTATCCAAATTGCATTCTGAGGTTTAACGCCATAGGATTGGGAAAACTGGCAATTTAGACAACACCAAAGTTTGGAATTTATATTTCTTTGCATGTAATGTGAAAACTTTGATTTCCTGGAAATCGTGGATATACTTTAGTTTCCGAATGTGGGTCAGGTTTGAGAAATATAGTGACGTTTCTTTCTTCAAAATAATTTTCGTGTTGACATCAATAAGCATTCAGTCTTAACTTTCGACAGAAGAATTCGAAATTTATTTATTCATTTTATTTATCTAAAACATTTAAACCGTGACCTGACAATAAATGGATAGAAAGATGAAATCAGAAGTCACGAAAAATATGGATTACGCCCAACCTAGTATGGCTCCTTCAACCTAGTTTGGAGCCCGCGGAGGATAACGGTGAAAACAATCTAGAAAGAAAGGGAAGAGGAAAATGAGAAACCACAATGGACGAAAAGTCCAATGGTTTTGAACTCAAAAGCCAAAAATACCGTTTTCATTAATCAAAACCATATAATTTACTCCAATGTCCTCACTGCCCTTTTAAGAATGTAATCGTTGATAATAATTAGTACAAATGTTGAAAAAGGTTTGTCACCTCCCAAGCTTCAGCAAATTCAAATCCAGGCTGTTCAAGTTAAAGTTCGAAAACTACTTCAGAGTTTGAAATGCGAAATATGTGGGTAGAGATGGAGATTACCTTCTAAATAAAGTTTTACAAGACATTAAATCTAGGCTCATAAGAGTATTGTCAACTTAAATAACTTTTGGAAGTGTGGCCAGTGCTCGAATAGGTTTAAATACGAAGTCTCCTTAGCATAGCATCCCACATTAAAATTGCACATCAAGAAAAGGTTTTTGTGAATTGTGTCCCTTGCTTGGTGGTGGCTTTCAAACTGAGACGAAGCCATGGAATCATAAAGTTGATAAGCACAATATGACCGAACTGGAACCAGCTAATTGGCTGACCTATGACTATCATTCAGTGCGAATCATGTGGAGAAAAAATGTTCAAAGGGTTGGAAGCTCATGTGAAGAAAAGACATCCAGAGGAGTTTCTAACTGCTCATGGGGTCCAAGTTAGTGCACCGGTTGCACCGCGAGTTAGGATTTATGATAAGAGAATAACTGAAGGAACTGCATTCGTGTTCAATGCCAAATCATTTCAGAAGTATACACGGTATACGAAAGTGACATTACTTCCGTTAAACTTCTAACTTTTCCATGTTTCAAAATAAAATAAAATAAAATTGTCGAGTATGCATTTAAATTCTGATTTTATTTTTGGAAGGAATCCCTCTCCAAGAGCAATATCAAGCAAGTGGAGCTCCGAAAAGGGACAAAATGGTCAAAATGGTACAACAGTGCGGTACTTTCTGTTTTGAGATGTTGAAAACAAAACTTTTAGCAAGAGTACATTTAGGGACAGAACATCCAGATGAATACTCCAGTGTCGAGAAAGGGATAATTCCAGAAGTTGTTTATAAGTGTGCACGATATTCAGAAAAGTTTGGAGATGATAAGGAACTCCTCTCTCGTGTTGAATATATTCATCCGGATAAGTGCTGGAAGTCGAAGGATTTCAGCGAAATTTAGTAAATAAATAATTGTCACCTTGGGTCAAAGATTACCACAGAATGTTTTGGGCCAAAAATGGCGATCCCCCCGTGGAAGAAGGAAGCTAGTTACAAAATATCTTGCCTCTGCTCATTACTATCTATAAAGTCTACGCGTTTTTTTTCATCGCCAAACTGGCAAGAAAAACTGGGCTGCTTGATTGTGCTTGTCAGGTTTTTGTTTTTGATAAAAAGGAGAACTCGATTGGTAAAACGTGGTTTAGTCCAGACGACCATTATTAACTAATTTTTTTGAAGGACAACAATCACAAATAGTCATCAGTCGTCATATACTACGTAGTCATGCTTTTGTTTAACTCGAAATGTCGTCGTTCTAACAGAACAAATTCGAACTTTATGAGAAATTCATTAAAGAAACAACCCAACACGGCCGAGTACTAAAACATTCATAAAAAACTAAATT
>JAHZNA010003676.1:0-26440 GCA_027743935.1 Sinodicranocentrus sp. ZH6 | reverse complement strand
CTTATAGTGCTTATTGAAAAGACTATAAATGCTGTGAGAAACAAAATTCCTAATTATAACACCAAAAATTACATAATAGTCTGTAAAACATTTAAATGCGACGGAAATTGAGAGCAGAATGGAATCTTTTTGATGCCACTCTGGGACGTACGATACAAACACAGTGATATATGCGAACACTATTGGAGACAAGAAAGCTGGAAAAGATGATGGTTTCACCAACAGTTATCGAATGCGGATTTCATAATATAATTAACTGCAAATTTACCCTTGTTGCTCACGTTTCAAGAGATTAATATTTTGACAATCTTATAATTATTAGTAACGTATACCTTGACCGGTGTTTGTCATACTGCTGTGCCTGGAGGGGCTTTTAACCATTTTGTGTAGCATGATGACGCAGGAGTAAGTCAGATTATCGCTTGTTTCAGGCTTATGATTATGATTTCATGTAAAGGCTGGATGGAGGATAAAATCTAGTAAGTAGCTTGTTACTGCACTGCAAATACTTTTTTGGTTTATTTTTATACTGTAATACATACTATGAGTATTAGGAAAGGAAATTGGTGATAAAACTGTTTATTATGAAAAACCCATTTGCAGTATTTGAATTTTAAAAGTATTAGATGAAAGTTATATTAGTCATGCATGCATAAAAATCTCGTTTTGAGTTTTACGAATCATTAATTAAAAATCACTGGATTGATTGAACCCCACGGGAGCACTGCTCTAATCAGTTTTGAGCTGATGATTGGCCGAACCTTCCCCGTGAGCTTGCTCAAACATCCCAGCGTGCGATAGTTGGTGTCTTTTGAATGTCTTCGTATACCCAAAAGATTGTCCGCAGATGGTACAAGTATGAAGTTTCTCCCCACTGTGAACACGGAGATGAGCTGTTAAACATCTACTCCACTGGAAGGATTTGCCGCAAATATCACACGTATGACGTTTCTCTCCTTAATTAAAATAAACTTTATCATTATAAAACTAAATTATTGAAGACTCTATTTAATTCAGTACCTGTGTGACCCGCAACGTGATCGGCAATTGAAACTGAATTGGTTGTTGAGTACGGGCAATGAGGACACTTTTTCTTTCCGGCTTCGTTATGGATAGTTCTATGTCTGTGTGAATTACAATAAATGTGAGATTTTATACGTTCATGATTATTTTAATTTCTAAAAGACTGCCACATATACCTACGTAGACCTTCGAAATTCCAAAACGATGTTCCTGCAAAAATAAATATAAATTAATATTTATCTATAGACGAACTAAATTATGCACATGTTTTTCGACTTACCACACACTTCACACACAAAATTAAACTGAAAGTGAGTTTTTATGACATGCTGCTTCAAGTCAACAACATTCGTGAAAGTGTCGGTACAAATAACGCAGTCAAACGGGGAGCGATTTGCATGCAGTTTCTCGTGTGCATCAAACTTATCCGCTTCCATGAACTTCATTCCACAGCTAGAGCATTCTACAGGTCTGTCGCCATATTTTTTCCTCTTCTGCGGTCTCGCAGGTGTGTGCGGTGGTTTAGAAGTTGGCTTTTGTCGGACACGTTTACGAACTAATTTAGTCGATTTCGGTAATTTCGGTTCTTGCTTGACTATCTGCGGCGTCTGCTCTTGTGTTTCAGGGTGACTTTCCAACTGATGACTCTGCAGCTCGTTGCAAGTGCTAAACACCTTTTTACACAAAAAACACTCTTGTGGGTTATTTCGTTGATGAATGTTTTCGTGCCTTTTAAGGTGGTCAGTCACTACAAAACAATATAGATATTAATGACATAAACAATTTATTTAAGGCATGCAAAAATCATGCAGGATCAGCTTACCTTTGAACCCCCTTCCACAAATCTTGCACTTGTAAGGTCGAACACCACTGTGTGACATCATGTGACGCTTCAGATTCTCTTTATGTTTGTACGCCACCCCACATTCACTGCAGCTGTAATCAAGAGTTTTGGAATGTTTTGTCATGTGGTGCTTGAGAAGAGAAGGACACGTAGTCTGATAATCACACAATTTACACGAGATTTTACGAATTTCGTGTTTTCTCAAGTGCAGCTCCAAACGATACTTATTGACACAAATCATAGGACATTTTTGACAATGCAAATCACTCGGATAATGTTTAGTTTTCATGTGTTTCCGCAGATCCGTAGTGTTGGTTAAAGAACAATCGCACATGACGCAATCAAACGGATGGGCGTTCGTGTGTAATTTGACATGAGTGCATAGATCTTCAGAAGTGGTAAACATCATAGAACATGCGCTGCAAGAGTGTTGATAATCTTTGTCGTCAATGTGGCGCTTCAGCTCGACCCGACTGCTAAGCTGAAGCCCGCACAGGTAGCACTTTAAGGAAGATAAAGTTTCTGCCTCTGAGCTTAACTTGCGTTTATGTTCCTTGCTGTGCGACTGGAATTCTTCCCAACGTTCAAACTCGGCCAAGCAACTTCGGCAGTCATATGGTTTTGGGCGTTTTTCGTGAACCTTACGAATGTGGAACCTTAGTTGTTGCTGGATAGAAAACTTTTCTGCACAGTCATTCACGGTGCAAGGATATTTTGCAGCGTCAAATGGTTTAGGTCGATAAATCCTCTTTTTCTTGAAAGGTACTACTTTCTTCGAATCAGAAAATTGATCAGGATTTGATTCTCGAACAAATGGTTTTTCTTCGGTGGTTTCTTCTGCGTTCTGTTTCTCTTTGGAAGACACAAAGTCTTGAAGAACGGAAGTCTTGTCGTCCACGGCATTCTGTTCCGCCTTTGAATACAATGAATCGTGAGACGTCGATGGTAAACTAGCGTCCTCAGTGCACACCTCAGTCGAAGAATGCGGTGCAACTATAATGTAATCGCCAACATTAAAAAACTCAGACGGTTCAGTGTTTCCGTGCTTCTCTGACTGGTGCACGACTATTTCATCAATGCTGTCGAAAGTCTCGTGGCAAATCTGGCACGTATGTAATTTTCCAGAGGAATGGGTCATTTCGTGTAATTTGAGTTTGTCAGAAACTGGAAAAAGTATAAGGATATTAAAACCTTAACTCAAACATTAAAATGCGATCAGTAAAGCAAGTGATAAAATCACCTTTGAACCCCTTCCCACAAACCCTGCATTTATAAGGTCGTTCCCCAGTATGTGACATGATATGCTTGACAAGACTACTACGAAACTTGTAAGCCTCTCCACATTGCTTGCATACAAACCTCCGGTCCTTAATGTGCATTTGCACATGACATGACATACTTTTCCGACTAGTCGTATGATAATCACATTGTTTACACTGAATTTTTTCAGCACTGTGCAACTTGATATGAATTTCCAGTCGGTTTGCATTTGCACATACTTGCGAACATAATGGGCACCGCAACTCCCTCGGGTAATGAGTAATTTGAACGTGACGTCGAAGATCTGTGGTGTTTGTCAACTCGAAAGATTCACACTGGATACAAGCGAATGGGTGTGCCTTGTCATGCGCCTTATTATGGGCTTTCATCTCCTCAAAATCCTTAAACACCATTGTGCATATGGCGCATTTGTGAGTGAAATCGTCAGAATGGTGCGTTTTAATGTGTGCTCTCAAAATTGGTCTGTTCTTTACAATCTGTCCGCACAAGCTGCAGTCCACTCCAATACAATCCTTACCACTGTGTCGTTTCCTCATGTGGTTCTGTAATTCTTCGCTGGTTTCGAAAGCTTCCATACATCTCCAGCAGTCAAAGGGATATGGCATTAGATTGTGAACCTTGCGAATATGAAACCTTAAGTCGCGCATGAGCTGAAACGACTCGTTACAATCTTCTTGCTTACAAGGAAACCAATGATTGCTTCCCACCACGGGCATGTCAACAGGGTTGATCGAGACTTTTGGAATTTTAATTGGTTTATTTCTGGAGCCCCTTGTTTTAGATTTCGTCGATGAAACATTGAAATCAGGTTCACTGATCTCACCATCGCCAGATAATTGGTAATCAAGATCTGAAGCTGGTTTACAGGAGCGAGTTTGTCTCTTCTCAGCTACCGGTTCTATCTTTGGAGGATTAGCACGAGGGGACATTGGCAAGGCATCCATAAGGTCATCAAAGTGGTCTGGATGGGACTCAACCTCGACTTTTATGAATTCTTGGACATATCCATTAGGTAAGGTTCCGTAACTGGGTTCGCTTTTGTCGTGGCATATAGGACCAATCAGTCCTGTCAATTTAAGAAATAAAATCATGCCCGACTTGTTAAATGCATGTATAAAAGTAAAACTTACTGTTATGCAGTAGATACAAAATCTCGTCATAACTGAACTCTTTTCCAGACAGCAAATTTCCTTCGGCTTCCTTCACGTCTATAGCAATCTGCTTCGGAACATTCTTACAGTTTAACCTGAGTTTATCACAGATCTTCATAATGAGATTATTTTTCTTCCTCGTCAGGCGACAAACCAGGCGAGTTACGAAATCCAGGTCCCGTAGAATTTGAACACAATATCTGCAAATCTTGCCTGTGACGAGTAAGCTTTTAAACGGATGGTCCACTGGAAGTTCGAAAGCATTGCAAAATGATTCGCAGCACTCTTCTGCCCACGAACACAAGTTTGGAGATTCTTTACCCTCCTTTTGGAAAACCTTGTCGTCCTTCGCCCTGCAGAAAAGGCAACGGCGGTTCCCTTTCGCTTTCATTTTGGGTGCTATGAAAAATTAACAAAATCTTTTCGATAACGATGAATAAAATTGCATATAATTGGGTTCGTTTCGTATACCTGCTAACTAGAGTCACGACATGACGTTGCAATTCCATAACATCACTGAAAACTCATACCTCTAGTTAAAACTGACCCACATGTAGCTAACCAGTGTCAACATGCAATGCGTTTTCCGATCATCTGCTTTGGTTTGTTGTTGTTTATATTCCGGCAACCCATAATCCAAATTCCAACCTATTCCGAGCACACAAAAAATCATGCACAACATCCTACAACACAAGTTTAACTCACCGTCACCCCACTGGAAACCATCAAAGACGTGTACACTCTACCGCGAAGCACATTTTCTTCACAAAATCAATCGCCTTTTGTGTACTTATCTGCAGTAACGTGATAAAGCCACTTGTCGTTTTCGTATCTTCGTAACTGCACACTTAAAACGTTTCCGGTTTTTAAAAAAACGACATCAATTAGTGTGGCAGTGTCTTTTGAGTGACAATTCGAGATAATTATAGTATCATGATTACATTGTCAATTGTTGTGTAAACGATTGTTGTATGGAAAACAGACAAGACAAAATATCAAAAAATTGATTATTGATTACCAACTCCACATTTCACAATGTCGTGTACATGCGGCTCGTACAGGATGTTTCGACATTTCAAAAAACAACAGTTTAGAAAAGTTTTATTTCGTGGCTTCAAAACTTCAGTCCCAAGAAGTGCAGCTGTGGAAAAGGAATCTACCATAAACTTTTCAGATGGGTAAAGTTATTGCACGTTAATACAAGTTTGTAGATTTTGAACTACGCTTGACGCTTGAATTTTAAATTACAGGAAATGCATGAGAATCGGTTCAGGAAAGCTAGCAAAATTGGCCGACGGCTGTGCAGTAGCAACTCTCGGCGAAACTTCAGTGATGGTGACAGCAGTAGCGAAAAGCAAATCCTTTCCGACAGTAGCGTCCTTCGTCCCACTGACAGTGGACTACAGAGAAAAGGCTGCAGCAGCCGGACGTATCCCAACAAATTTCCTCCGAAGAGAACTCGGCTTCACTGACAGAGAAATTTTGACAAGTCGACTGATAGACCGCTCAGTTCGACCCCTCTTTCCTGAGGGGTTTAACTGCGACACGCAGCTAATGTGCAATCTATTAGCAGTAGATGGAGTTCAAGACCCAGACATAATTAGCATTAACGCTGCATCTGCAGCCTTGAGCTTGTCAGATATTCCTTGGAACGGGCCTGTGGGAGCTGTCAGGGTAGGTATGATTGACAATGAGCTCATCGTCAATCCCAACAGACGTGAGATGACTCAAAGCTCCATGAACTTGGTCGTAGTGTCAACTAGTCAAAACCTAGTCGTGATGCTGGATGCTACGGCTGACTGTGTTCTTCAGCCAGAGTTTCTCAAAGCAATTAAAGTTGGTGTTCGGGAAGGCCAAGCGATTGTCAACGGAATTACGAAAATGAGGAAAGACGAAGGCAAACCAAAGCGAGTAATCGATGAGAAAACGGTGCTTAAAATATCTGACGAAATTTTAGATGCTACAAGAACTTTAAGCGAAATTCGCGTAAGGGATATTTTTAAAAATTCTTCATTCGACAAGCTAACGAGGGATAACAATATTGCTCAAGTCAGAACGGATGTTGTGGATAAAATTAAAGCAAATTTCCCAGGAACTGATAACAGTGTTATTGTCGAAGCATTTACTAAAGTGACCAAATCACAGCTCTACAAGCCGACATCAAGATCCCTGGGCTACCCTTGAAAGTTGTGATGGAGGCTGTGCTTCAAGCTTTTGACGGGAAAAACGAAATTCTAGATATCATGCGTGACACAATCGGTAATCATCGCAGTATCAAAAAGGATAACTGGCCTGTTTCTGAGAAATTAGACGTTCCCGCGCATAGACGAGCGAAATTTATCGGTTACGGTGGTAGAAATTTGAAAAGGTTAACGGCAGAAGTTGGGGTTCAGATCACACAGATTGATGACACCTCTTGGAATATTTTTGCTCCGAGTCAATTGGCTATGGATGAAGCCAAGGAGTTGATTGAAGAATTCCTAAAAGAGGAAAGAGAACCTGACTTGCAGTTCGGTGCGATTTACAATGCCAAAGTAGTTGAAATACGGGATATGGGGGTTATGGTCACTTTGTACCCTGCGATGCAACCGGCGCTGCTCCATAATTCTCAATTGGATCAGCGAAAGGTGGGAATTGATATTATTGTACATGTTGCATGATGAATCGCCACATGAGTTAAATGAAAATCGTATTTAAAAAAATGAATTCACAGATTCTGCACCCAAGTGCTTTAGGAATTGAGGTTGGTCAGGAATTACCAGTCAAGTACTTTGGGAGGGACCCAGTCAGTGGAGCTATGAGGCTTTCCCGTAAAGTTCTCCAGAGCACGGCGTCAACTGCTGTACAAGATTTAACTGGTATGAATTCAAACTCAGAGTCGGTGAGATAGTTAAAAGAATAGTTTAAGTTGTTCAATTTTGTGACTGATTTAATAGTTTCTTTTATAAATAAACGCTAGAAGATTGCTATTATTTTAAATTACGCCGATTTGCTCAAATAAGTAACAACAGTTGGATTATTCACAGTATCGTAAATGCTTTATTGTCGGTTTTCATTTCAGACCCATGATAAGCACAACGTCAGGGAGTATATAAATAAAACAAAATAGTGTGGAAAGAAAGGAGACTCACGTGATGGTGGGTAATTATTGCGTATACATGAAGTAAAATACTAATAACAAAATACTCTATTAGCTGCCTACACAAGAAGTCTCCAGTAACGGAATAAGGTCCCTGACATTCCTATACACGTCCTTAAAACTAATTTATATATGGAGATATTTAAAGCATGATAATGCATTGATTGCCACAAACTTATGCTATTCACGATATGGCGCATTGTTGATATATATGTATTGCTTATAACTTACTTTCTTGCACATTTATAAACACTCATCATGTTAACCCGTTAAAGATTCACAATGCTAAAAAAAACTTAAAATAACTCAAGATCTCTCGGTTTGACTTTTAACACAAATACATGGCACTTCAAAGTTAATATCAGACGGATAAAAAACACTAGTAAAGCGAAACGAAACACGTGTAAGTCGCAAAAATATATAATATTCAGAACTTCTAGTTTTACATGGACGTTTGTATGCATTCTATATATCACTCACGACTACACACTTGCATTCAAAAAAAAGCAATCGCACCTTTTCTTCTGACTAATATATTCCACTACGACGACATACAAAAGATTTCTCATTTTTCTAAACGTACAAAAAATTTACAGTTTCATTTTACACATTACGGTTATTTACATATACACATATATTTACAAACACTACAACCAGTTTACGAATTTCTTTTATAACCAGTTAGTTTGTGTTTTAGTCATGAATTTTGCCCCAGGTCTTCCCTCAGCCATTGCGGTATCGGCTGGTCTAGTCTCTTTAGCAGCTTCACCAACGCGCTGTTGTGTGTTGTGTAGTAGACCTGCACAGGAAATTGCTTTCAGACGACAATTCATCATCACAAATTCGGTACACACGATAGTAAAACATACCTGTAAATATTTGGCAGACTTGGGATCCATCGGTGGGTACTGTCTCCCTTTACTCCGCCCTAAACACTTGTTTTTGTTCTGGCTGATAACTTGGCAATAGAACCCCTTGTTTTTGTCGTACCTGAGAAAAAAATCAAATCCATTATTTAAACATCGGTCCAACAAGAAGAACAGTAGTTTTTGAACCGTTACCTCAGTCTTGAAGTGTAATCAGTTATAGGATCAATCTGGAGGAACTTCTGAAGCCTATACAGTATCGAGACGGGGTCGATCCTGAGTTCGTCCCCATCCAAAATCAATAACTGTGGGGGTGAATAGTAGCTGAGCCACCGTTCCAGATGCTGAGCGTATCTCCCTGGATTGAGGCATCTAAAAAACACAATGATGTTTCGAAACTGCCGTACACACGAATACACATTATTACACAGCGCATCATAAGAACCTTCCACTAACCGATTTCGTAAATCTCTAAGATTCCTAGGCGAGGTAGTGGAAGCGGTGAGCACTTCATAGAACGTGTAATTGACTGCGACCGGATCGTTGTGTGCTCTCATGTGCTGGTACCAACTGTATGCTCGCTTCGCAGGAGAAATCAATATTGTAACCTGGAAAGATGATACGTCCTATCTGAGTTCTTTTTTTACAACGGTCAATTTTTTTAATAAAAACTAAAATGAACCTACAATTTTCGCTCGAGGGAGCAGTGCATGTGCTCGTCTGGGTACCATCTCGTTGTCAAAGTACGTAGCGCTCTTCTCAAAGAGAATTGGTTTCTTCACCACCGGCTCTATCACATTATTACTTGTCACATTCCCTCCCCCAGTGCCATTCTCGGGCATGAAAAATTTCATATACCTGTGAAAGGATAGAAGAGTATAAAATACCGCACAATAAGGCTGCTGTCACACACATAAATCCGTTAATGGATTCCAGGATATTGAAATAATGCCCATTTTGAATGAAATATAGCGACTTTACAAAAACCCACATTAATCAGGCTTGCGCGAAGTGAACCCTTTTGTACTTAAGCGGGGGATAATTGAGGCAACTGCTTCAAGAAAGATGTTCCCTATTAAAGAATCAAGTCAGCAACTTACCAATCTAATCCCCGGTAGTAATTCTTGCCGTTGAAGAATTGAACCTCTTCGAAAGTCTCGGGACTCGGTTTATTGCTGCTAATTGTAGGATGCATGGTAAGGAATGTGTAAAGTGCGGTAGTCCCAGTTTTCTGCGGTCCGATAACCAGAAACTGTGGCATGCTATCGCACGTTTTGTTGGCAGCCCATATTTTCCTGTGTCTCGGATCATCGCAAGGATTCTGGAAAGAAGGAGAAAAGTATAACTGACCGTGCATAATAGGATTATTACTACAAAGTGTCGAAGCACTTACTCCCCATATGGGATCTAATTCGTCCGGGTGCATTTTGAAATATTTCTCCGCAAGTAGGACAGGGGAAAGAGTCACCATCTGGAGATTCGTCCAGCACTGCACGTACTTGATAACGGATTCAAACGTATACAGTCCCAGTCTGTCGTTCCCGTAGTTGGACATGTGTGTCATGAACACGTTGATCTGAAACATAAAACAGGAATTTGATTAGCACCATATATGCGGGGGCTCTCCACAGCAGCTCTCTGACTTTCTCTCCATATCATTTGCATTGACGTATCAATGTTTGAAATAAAAAACTCGTAAATTTCCCCTGGAGCTTTATGGCTTTGTGTGTGCATGAAACTTTATCGTCCATTTCCAGTCATCCGTATATGCAACCATACGTCATCAGGTATACGAAATCGGAGTTCAAATTGAGGATAAAACAGGGTTAGGAGCAACCAGATGGTGAACCCATCAAAACGGTCACACAACAAAGCATGGGGTTATAAAAGATTATGATTATTGTATACTTTAGGGACACTATATATCTGATCTCAAGAAACGCATTGAGAGGATCTCGTTTTGGAATTCCTATTACTACACAAGGTAATTGGACCTCCTCAACTGATATATCCCATAAAAGAAGGCTGCCAAAAAAAACTACTTCCAATATCTCGGAGTAATCCGAAAAAAGATCAAATAAAAGAATTTTTCGCTTTCGCCAGCAAAATTCCAAAAGTATCAGACGTACATACGAACCAAATATTTTTGTTGAATAAAATCTGGAATTATTGTGCCTACGTTTTGGCAGCTTGTATGTCAAAGTAGTTTCGACGCTACTACTGTCGAATAGAATGTGTTTTCTTTTCACATCGCATTTCGCTCCAAGCCCCTGTTCCATCAACGTTACAGCAGTCACCAAATGATTGAGTTGGAAAACTTATTGGATTTCAAAAGACTCGCTATTATCAACACAAATGCTCCACATACATCATTTACTTTTCTTGACAAGAATGAAAGTCGGCTAAATTACGTTTACTACAATGTCTGACAGCAACAAGACTTACAGTGTTGAATATAATTGTCTGAAATAGCTCCCCTCCCCAAATGCTCTCGTCTAGTTTTGACTGCCCTCCAGGGTAGCGATCGATGAATATGGTGTGAGTAAACAGTCCACAAGTTTGACGCGGAAGGACCTACAGCACAAAAAGGTTATATTTTTAACTGATATTATTTAGTGTTTGTTTCCATCATCATTTTCATCATTTCTTTGACAGTGCATTGAATTCCGATATGAGCACAAGAGAAAAGACATAAGTGGATTTCGTACCCCGGAAAGATACACAAGTATTGATTTTAAAACGGATCTCTTATATTTTTTAAATGTGTATAACAGAGCACTCGAGTTTATGATGCTCCAACCGCCCGAAGCACAGGCAAAAACGACAAAAAAGTAGAATCTACACAAAAGAGAGCATGACTCGCCCGTGATACATTAGACGTAATCCAAAAAAAATAGGAAGAGCTCCTCCGAGTAGATTATTTTCTTTGCAACTGTATTGCATGCACACGTTTGTAATAAAAAAAACTTGAGGAAAAGGCATTTTCCACGGATATATGAACCCACACTGAAAGGGAAAAAAGACTTTTTCTTCTCCCTGTTTGATTTCACTGTGGTTCTTTACATGTTGACTGATGGCACATACATGTCGGTCGTGTGTTTGGACACAGAGAGTGAACAAGTTTTATGCATTTTACCCTTACCATAACTCCTCTGTGAATAAATGCCCTTCGGAGACGAGCCGGTCTGAGGTGAGGGTATTCCTCGGTGCTAGTCACTTTCACATTCCAAACCCTCTTCCAAGCGTCGTACAGTGGCTCGTGCACTGGGTACACGCCAGAATGATGTGGAGACACTGAGTAACCAGAGTCAACTGGTATTCCGTGCTCCTGTTAAAATAATAATTGATTTTTTAAATTCCACTTTAAAATTACGACTTGAGCTAGAAACGACTTGAGCTAGAAACGACTTTAGAGCCAACGTATGACTTGCCTTTGCAAAGTCCTTGTTCTTGGTCATATCGACGATAAGCTGCGTAATGTTCGAGTACAAGTGGGGTTGGATGTGGTTCCACATGTGAGGAAACCACATGAATTTATCACTGTTCGCTGTAAACCCACACACAGAAAACATTTAGCTTTTGCATATACGAAACACGTGAGCTGAATGAAAAATTGAGGTCGTACCAAGTAGTAAATCATCTCCAGCATTTTCCTCATCGTCCCCGTAATGAAAATACTTGCCGGAGAAACCCAAATTAAACCGGAACCCTGGTACGAGTCTCCGCAATCTCTCTTGAGTTTCAAGAATGGCCTGAAAGTTTTTTTTAACCGTTGTTACATAAGATTCAAACAAAAACACGTTGATAATCACAAAAGAACCTACCTCGACATCACTGCTCTTGAGTCTCGTCCCCTTTTCCCCGACAAAAATGTCATCTATATCAATGAGAACGTATCTCTTGAGGCTGATACTCAGCCGGCCCCGGCTCAGGTACGACACTGCATCCAGGAAAAGTAATTTGTTGAGCCAGAATTTGAGACCGGCCCCGAAAAGAACTCGACGAATCCCATCCTCCTCACCTTTGTCCTACACAAAACAAAAATATTAAATCATTTCGACGTGCTCCGTTGTAATAACGGTAATCAGCGGTGCATGACTTATGATCCCAGAGCTGCACATGTTGGCATTTTTCGTCGTCTTAATAATAACCACCCGTATGCATAAAAATTGGGAGTTTTTTTCTACTGGATCATGCGAACAACCAATTCAAACTCGACATATAAACATACATACAAAACAAGCCAGCACATCCCTACACACCAGCCATTCATCAATATCATAACGAATAACTTGACTTGAATATACACTAATTATCTAGGGACGCCAGTGGAGAGCAAACTTTCCTCGTCGTAATGCTACTACAGACTACTACAGCTCGTTCATTGCAATGTACGTCGGAAGAGCGCCACACACAAGCCTCCGGCAACCAAAAACAACGACTCCCAATGGACTGTGTTCTTTCTAAGAGGAAAAAAATATCTACCCATCTTGTGTGTAAACCAGAGAATCCGTTATACATTCCAGATGCGGAGAAGAAGAGAAAAAAACTTTATTATAAGACTGAGTCGGCAGTTCTAGTTTATTTGTGCTTTTTATACCCTTGCGAATTCATGCTTAGCTACCATTTTTTATTTTCAAACTCACATTGATACACATCCATTGCATTCCTTGAATCATTCGTGCAGCAAAGGAGTCCATGCAGAGAACCCATGTTTCCTGCTTTTCCCCGTTTTCAAGTCAGACGGCGAAAAACCCAATTTTAACTTCAATTTATGAACTTGAAGCAGAAAATGGTTTCATCTTCCAGGCATGAAATAATGATATGCTTTTGTTCTTACTCCGACAGCCCTACTTTTTTTGCCACTAACACGCATGTCAATCATGAGCCAACAAGCTATACACATATGATTTACACATTATCGGGATTACCTGTATCACCGTAATCAGCGGCATGTTCGAGGTGGATGGGGGAGAGTGGAGATACTCCGCCTCGTGCTCGTGATAGTGAGTAGCCATTGATACGGGCTCGTAGGTCGTATGATTCGGGGAGAAAATAGTCCACAGGTCATTCGGTTCGCTTGGGAGAAGGCCTTTCACTATATCACCTGCTCGCGTGAGTCGGAGCACTCCAGAACTTGGATTCAAGTACGCATCCTGGAACATTATAAAATACAGCATTAGACATTGCCAATTTTTTTCTTCTTATACATGTTATCTATAGCTTTAAATAGACTTTTCAGTGTCGCGTTGTTAAAGCCAAAGAAAGCAGATGACAGCACACATAACAAGTTCAGAGAAGCCCACCATTTTATAGACTCTCGAACGAAACGTATCATTATGTAACAAAAACATGCAACCGTTCGTTTACCGACCGCCCAGTGCCTTTTATGTAGTCAAGTTTTTTTTTAAAAAAGTAGCTCACTCAACTATTCAACCCAGCAAACAATCCATTTTATATAAAACCATTATGTTCCAAAGTAGTCCAAAAAAAAGTACTACGACTCTGTGGTATCCGGACTGCAATCACGGAAATCAAAGTGAAATAATACAGCGGAACTGTATATATAATAAAAGTGGTAGTTGCTTCTTGAATCGTAGTCCAAATAATCATACTTAATGCACCTTGCACATTATATGCCGAGATGATCCAGCCCCTTCTGCATCATTCATGAAAGCGAATACATTCCGGATAAACAGCGGAGAGAAAACGAGCCATCGCAAACAACGGGAAATGCAGTTAAACTGTTAAAAAATTCATAGGTATACACCTGGAATCTCGTGGTGAATCCACTCTACAGAATTTTCTCTCTAATAAAAACAAAATCTCTGGCAAAGGAAAGAAAAATCATCCAAAAAACCGCTGATTCTCGACATCAACACTAGTAATCATCCGTAGGTGCGTTGAGACTCGAGGTTAATTACAAACGGAGCAAAAGTAACAAGCCATTTTCTCATCATGATTTCACTTTCTACCACATATTACGCCGTATCATGCATTTTGATGAGATTGAACGCGTATTTGTAGGTATTCATCGAAAACCCGTCCACTTGAATTTTTTTCCATGAATGCCAAAAGAGGAGTATTCTTGGCGATGCAAAGTCCGCATAGCCGACCCTTTTTTCTGGTTGCGTTCCCTCAAAAGGTAGGACAATAGTGAGTCACACCCGAGAAAAAGGACCAATTCATCGCATAAGTAAGTAACGGGTAAAGAACGAGCAAAAAAAGAAGGACTCTGTGTAGAAACCCAATAGCGGAAATTCAGGAGGACGAGCGGAGATACTTTTTTTTCTCTCTTCTTTTGTAAGAAAACACGGATGTGAAGAGAGAGTCAAAAGTATATAATATAAAAAGGTTTCCAAATCCCAGACCCATACGTATCCAGAATGCTAACATCTTTCTCTCCCTCTTATCGTAAACACAAGTTGCCTTCAGTCTTGCTCCAACCTTAAATCTCCATTTTATTGGATTTTCTTTTTCTCTCTCTCTCTCGCTCTCCACTTTCTCAAATATATTATCTTGCACACACCATGTATGCATGTAATGTGTAGTAACTAGCGAATGAATCGTACTATAACGTTTTACCTAGCTTCAAGCAAAAGAATTGAAAAAAGTTTCCCGACCAAAAAAAACCAGGCCATAACGTACGTTACATATTACTCTCCTATTTGTTCATATGTTCGAAGGTGAAAGCAGCATCTAGTCACCTTATATGTACACATATTTGAATGCGTACTTTTTATGACACGTACACAAGTACATGTGCTATAAAAAGCAATATTGCTCCGTTCTTGTTGTGACCACACGTATTGTGCCATTCCACGTTGTGATTTTTCAACATGAATCCTGGACTCGCTCTTATACATACGTCGCAGCAATAAAACCAGCAAAGCTACACCTATTTTCGAATCTGTCTATTACTACATATATGCAGTTGCATATATGCATATGTGGTAATTTACACGCTGGGCCATGAGGGCATTAGGCCAGGAAACGTGAGAGCAGTACGTACAACAGATCTCAAGCATCCATGATCTCACCTGCATGCATGGGCAACATGAATACGTAATAAAGCTGTGCACAAAACATATACAAATCGCATAAATTTCCCTCGTACAAAATGTACAGTGTAATTAAACCAACAAATCGATAAAGTGAAAATATGTTGTTGGAAAGAACGAGCTCCAAATTATACACCCGTCCCTATATTTGCAAACTAAATTGGGTGTATTGAAGCTCTTCCCTGATTTATGCAAGAGTAAACACGGATTGTAAGCAGTCGGTAATCACGTTTCCCTAAATGTTTTAAAGCCAACAAGAGAATTTCCCCGGGAGTTGGCTCCTCCTGCATAAACAAGTTGGTTCAAAATTACATTGACTAGCCACAAAACATGTTGAAAATGCCAATTGTCAATACAATTTCGTCAAGACAAACATCATTACGCAACATCGTCGTAATGAGCACACGCCTTTGTGTTCTACTTTTGAGAACGTGTGTTTGCACACAATACACCGACGAATTATTTTCCAAATTTCTTTAAACCCTACCCCGTAGAGAAAGTAAACTACTGGCCACCTGCTGTTCCAAGCTTATCAGACACAACAACTCGCATTCACCAGTGAAATGACTGGCTTTACATAATTTAATTATATGCCATGTCTTTTTATCGGGGCAAAATTGAGACAGTGAACAACACTTTGATATTTTAATCTTGATATAAGAGTGAAAAAGAGGTCATATGAGAGCTCTCACGAAAATCAACACGCAACACACACGTTTTTCTACACTTGTTGGAATACACAAGAGGAGAAACGCACTTGAGAAGATTTAAACTCAATACGAACCAAACAATTTGCCATCCACGAGTGTCTACGCACATGTGCGAGTACAGGATCAAATACACGAGTGCTGCTCATAAATACTTGTATAATCCACAGCAATACTTGTCGAACCCAAAATATCGCCCAACAAAATCTTGTTTGTAGAATTCCAATAAATAACATCGGACTAGTAAGAGCTTCGGATTTTTCTCAAAGGATTTGTCTTCTCAAGAATCCCTGAGAACTATCATGTGCGATCTTCATACTTCCCCAACCTCGTTACAAACAAGAGTCTTAACGAACAACAAAACTTTTGTGTGTAGCTCTTGCGACTTAACTCTGTTTTCCACTTTGTTTGCCCCTTGACATTACCAAGTTAATTTATATCGCTAGGAAAAAAATAATACAGAGAAAAACAATTCCTGTGGGCCTTCTTTTTTTGATTTAGCAAATTTGAATCAACGAACCTGCGGGCAGCGACGCATAACACATCTTTCCCAAATTACACGAGCAGATGTGCCTCAGGAGATTCATAAAATTAAACACAAGAGTTTGTATAACAAGCCTCACGTACAACTAATTACTTTATACCTACAATCAAGAAATTACCGCTAAAGTATGATTACTCCAGGGTATTCCTTTAGGCAATTTTTTGTTGATTAAGTGTCTGTACACAATTTATGCGGTATGCAGTGGGTTTTCATAGAACAAACCGTAGCTGACATATTTAATTAATGCTACGTGAAAGCAAGTATCAGGCGGCAATCTAGTTCCGTACGTTTTCTCCAGGAAGCCAAGCGGTTAGGGAAAAGTTTGGCCTTTTTGTTAAATTTTTTCTCGACCCACTACAGCACAGCATATATTACACCCATTAAAAAGGAAACTTGAGAGAAAGTTTTGGAGACTCTGAATGACAAAATTATCATTCCATTTCCCGTCCCAAAATGTGTTTTGCGCTTCCACCACCACTGCATTTTGCAAGTAGACACGATAAGGGTGCAAACTGCCTGCAACAGACACTCGTTCTTTGTCCTTCGAGCAAACAAAGTCTTGTGACCACGCTGCTCCTCTTTACAAGAACATTCCACGGAATGAATTAATTCTGCTGTTATTTACCTTGTGCAGGCTTCGAACGAGTTTCCACCAGCATGTGCATATTACAATGTTCTTCCAAGACAAGCTCCTTCATCTCTCTTCGGACAGCATTAACCAGGTGGTGGGAAAACAAGGGCGACTAACAACAACGCCAATTTACGTATCCGGTGCTTTGCATTCATTATGTTAGGCACGTGTGTGATTTTCCTTGGAACAAAAGGAGGCAGAATGATGGGAGACAATCTTGCAAGGTAATTTCCACAACTGTTTTTCGCCCCTCTATTCGCGTGATCAACTTAAAGACGCAAAAAAGCAGCGTTTATACAAGCAGCCGATATATAGTTCCCCTAACCCATGGTGAAATGTGTTGTGAGCCATTTGCAGCAAATCTGCGACAGGTTCACACAGCCTCCTTCTTACTGCTTTCTCCCTCTCTCTTTCTTCGGGTAATAATGCCTACATTCATTTATTTGTAGGTACACAATCGCAGTCTTTATCCCCTTGCTCAAGTGTGTGTGTGTGTGGAACGCAACAGAAACTTTCTAATGGGAGGGAAAGCCTTGAGAATGGTGGCTGTGTGTAGGCACAGCAGAGAAGAGCAATTTAATGTAAGTACCATCTAAATTACATGACTTTTTTCCTTCATCACGTCCCTCTTCAAATTTCACTTTAGTCCCACTCAGTTAGCTCCCACTATTACAACACACACTCGTTGTAACAAACTTTCTCCTGTTTTCTCCCCTTTTCCCTCTGCACACTTGAATGCTTTCTCTACAGAATAAGCCGACTTGTGTTTTTCTTGCGACGGTACTACACCAACTTTTCACTGAGCCTTAGATCGGCCCTCATGGAACACTATATTTACATAGACTTCCTAGAATTAAATCTTTCAAGAAATCACTCTCTACTCTTAACTCATCCACTTGAGCAAATAGAAACACAGAGGCTTGACATGATTTTTTTTCGGTCACGTCACTGAAATAAAAAGTTTCATCTTTGACGAACAGTCGACGAAAACCATAAATTAGCTACCACACAGCATGTGTAGTTGGCTGCAAAAGCTAACAAACAAACAGTGAACAGCTCTTTTTTGTAACCTTTTTCCAGGTCACGTGTGTACATTGAGACCTGCATGATTAACTGCTCAGCTTGTGTGCGATAAGGAAAAAAGTCTCTCTGTCAGCACTAATATTGGTGTCTGAACAACTTGATGAATTATTATTCCCATTCTACTCAATTTTCTTCGATGGTGTGCAATTTCGTGTCAAAACATACACGACTAGGCTTTACCGTGGGGTCAGTCCTTCTAGACAACTTTATTAGCTTCAACCTTTCATAATAATAAACCTACCGGGGGCAGCTGTTGGATGTCAAGAAATATACGTATGGGTGACAGGTAACAAGGAAATTAGCTGCACACACGTGTAACACTATATATCAGCCAATTTCTCAGTAAAACACAGGTCGGTGCTGATTAGTTTAGTGAGAATAAACCAAATTACGTCGCACAGGTGCTGGTGGGTGGGTGTACGTAGGGCGGCGATCATATTTCAATTAGATTTCAGATGTATATGCAATTTTGGAAGCGAGAGAACGGAAAATTGCTTTTGGATTTTTCGGATGAGTTATAGCGGCACACGCCTATGTATTTTGGAAACAAAAGCGTTATTACGAAAGGAAAATCTAGAGTCTTTTGTATTTTTATTCAGATTCATAAATTTAGCATTCATTTGGGAATTCCGTCTAGAAAACATGAAAGGGGAGCGAGTGGAGAGATGCATACTTTGGGCTCCGAGTGTGTCGGATTTTATTCGCAATTTGAGAGATTCTTGTTGCCCTAATGGGCCCTCGCTCCAAAAACGAATGCTTTCTGATTATCATTAAAAAAATTCACTGCCTAGGATTCGTTTTTACTGCTTTATGTGGAATGAACGTGTCTTGATTTTTAGAGCTACAACTATTGTCCTCATAATGCATATAAATTATTCAACGCCTGGCGACCTTGTCATTTCAGTGGGTATTAAGTTATACTGCAAAGCAAGTTGTAGTGATCGGATTATTAATGGAGTCCGTTAATTTTTTATGCATTCATAAATAAGTACGCCTCTAATAAGTTTGCATAAATGTTAATTAAAGTCATAAAAATTCGTACAAAATCGCATGTTCAGGTTTTTGCATTGCCTTGTGTAACTTGTGCAATAAAATAACCAGGGCTTCCAGTAAAATGGTGTGCTGAATTTTTTTTGCAAACGAACGCATGAAGGTTGCAGCAACGAAGTTGGAAAGTAGCAAATTTTGACATAAACGGGCAGTCAGAAAGAAAAAATAATACTTTACCTTGACTTTCACGTTAGTGTCGATGTACAGGGAAGCATTTTTAAGTTGCGCTCCGACAAACGTCTCATCCCGTGACGGCATGAACCCCAGAATCCCGACATTGTACTCTCTGCAGTATTTGTCGAGCAGCTCCTTGTTCCACTTGTCCATGTGGAGGTACTTGGTGTAGTTTTCAAACACAATCGCTCCGAAACGTCCCTTGTCCCCGTTTGTCATGATTGGCAAAGACCTGCCCGACACTTCTACTTTGTACCTATGTAACATTTAAATTTGTTTTTTACAATTTTATTTCGATCAATCCTTATTCTGTTTGTGGACTAGAGTGATCCACGATGACTTTGAAAGTAATTACTACACAAAATAATAGAACCATTAAGCTATCTACAACCAGCATACATCATCACGGAAAAAATAATTCCAACTGCGGCGTCTATCTATGCTTAACTCTAACGGTAATAAATTTCATTAATTTTCCGTTTTTTGCTTCCCACCCCTGAAACTCCCCACCTCATATACAATCCAGAAAGATCTGGAAAGTTCTCCGACAATAAAACTGGTAAGACTGCTAGCAAATAATCGGCATGCAAAGTGCGTCCAAGACATACCGATACATCCCCGAACATAAAAGCTTACTTACAACATGACATCATTACACAAAGAGGAAAATCCCTTTCAAGCGTGATGACGAACCAGCCTGAATATAAAACAGGAATAATCAAACAGATACGTACGAATTACGTGTGATGATAAGCATTAAGATGCTGTTATATCTAATCGATGCATACAAGGATTCATTGTCATCCCTATCCACACATATTTCACGAAATATTTCGAAAGACGGAGGAAATGAGGAAAGAAGCCAAAAAGGCTTACACTGGAATTCGTCCGTAAGAAAAGCAGAAAAAAGTCAAGTTTTTTCTTAAGGACAGCTCATGAAAGATACGAGCAAAGCGAGAAAGTTGAAGTGGCATTAAATATGCAGTCCCATTAATGTTAGCTAGAGAAAGAGCCTCCCCTTTCCCAGTGAAAAAGGTCCACACAGCAAATCCCATGCAATTATCATCCAAAATCATAGCTATCCTTGCTGGAGAAAGCTTCTCTCTACGAGCCTCTTCTTCCTGAATTACAACACAATCCCTGTTATTATAACCAAATTGCTCGCCGTTTCTTCATAACAGCAGGATACAAACGTACTTTGAGCAGACTTTAACAAAAGAAAGAAAGAACCCGTCGTTCCCACTCGCCCTTTCAACCTATTCGGACTGTAGCGAATTGCTACGTATTTTACACATTCTCTGACCCCCATGTACCAAACGGAAAAAATGTTCAAAGCACATCGCAAAAAAATCCCGAGGATTTTATTTAACAACCGTCAAAAGATGACTTTATGTCGTGGTGAAGTACACAAAGGAATTGAGTGCGACCATGTTCGTAGCCCATTTTTAACGGAATATAAAACGCGTTAACGAATCGACAGCGAGTTTTCAGCTAAATGGGCTGGATACACTATTCAACGAAGCCGTTAAAAAACTGTCTACACGAACACAGGAAATGTCCCAGATAAGCATTATTGGGAAGATATACGGCAGAGAAATCTAAAATATCTCATTAAGAATGGAAATCTTGGCAAATGTCAGATACAATAATGTCAGGACATTATCAGCCAAACATTTACATGGGGAAATTCAGAAACATCATCATCCCATTCAGGATGACATAAAAACGTTCCCTTCCGCAACTTCTCTCAAAGCACATTCATATCATTGACTTTTTTTATCACCCAGAAACTTCCCATTTCCCCCAAGTGCATTAGCCCAAGCACATGATCCACAAAAATGTATTATAGCTCCTCGTAACTCGTGTATAGGTCCCAACAGTGTCACAACTAACCGGGGCTAATCAGACTGTCCTTTGAACATGCCGGTAGAAGAAGAAAACTTTTGTGAAACTTTCTCCCAATTCATTCGGACAACAACAAAAAAATTCCATGTATTCTAAGTAATAAAGTGCCTATAAGGTATGCTTGAGTCAACTTTGCCATCATCTTTCGTAGTTGATTTCTTGAAACTCTTCACCAAGAAAGTGCGGAAAAGTTGTGTCGCACCTCCAAAAACTTTTTTTTTCACAAAGTTCCCTTTTCAACATTCCATAAAGTATCGTAGAAAACCACAGGAATGGTGCATATTGCTGAGTTGCGTACAAGCAGGCACGATGTCGTGTAATATAATTTGCAGTAGTTGCCTCACAGATTTTCGTGAAATTGGAACAGTGAAAGGCAGAGAGAAAATTTGAAAAAAAGTTTACCAACAGCAGATGGTATAGTGCCAAGCGTGTGGATGGAACGAGCGATATATGCAGCATACGAATTAGCGAGAAGCAACGTTATTAACAATAAATAAGATGAAAATGACATTGCCACCCTTTAATTAAGCTTTCTCCACTTTCTTCTCCCTGACTTTTGCCACGTCAGTCTGTGAAAAGCCTTCAAAACTTTCACTAATGCGAGTCGTCGTCGCCTAATTAATTGCATTTTCAGGGGAAAAATAGCCGTCATTCTAAGTGGGTTGTTACAACCTGACGAAGCAATCTCCGGTGTATAGAGCACTACTTCCAACCCACATTAGCCTCCTGATTAATGTCGGATTATGAAGACTCGAGCTAATTTACATCGTAACGCACATGACGTTCCATTTCCCGACCACAAAGGGAAGACAAACCTTGTTCGCGGTTTAAATGTCAATGCAGTCAACATAGACGGGTGTATGCTTTTTACTGTCAAAACTAGTACTCTCCATGCAAGTCAACCTCTCAGACCGGATTACGATCACACGCTGTATACATGTTAAAATTCATCTTGCTCCGTTTCAGGGAAAGTGAAACAGCGACGCAATAACCCGTTCTATTTTCGCAAAAAAAAACTTACTTCATTCGATTGTGGACGAGAAGCTCCGCAATGTCTCTTCCCAGTTTGGAGAAAGTGTTCTCAACGAATAACAAGACTTTAGGGTCGATACGCAGCCTGCTCGTCATTGAGGAGGAATGATCTACCCATTTTCTCTGACGATGATGGTCCGACATGAGCGTAGGGCACCGGTACGATGCTTCCGGTCTGCTTCTCATTAGCCTGAAACAAACAAAATGCATGATGGTCATAAACATGATAGCTGCGCAATATCGTACACGTTCATCAAACTTTTATACGCCGTAGCATCACAGAAATGATCACAGAAAATTGTATCCCTTTTGATGTGCATATACGTGAAAGTCAAAAAACTACACCGTTGCTGACAGACTCAGCCGGAAAGTTTCGAATTACAGAAATGCTTTCATCCGCTCTCTCTCTCATTCATACTCACATTTCGCTATCACTTATTTCCGCGTTTTATTCATTTACCCCATCGTTACAACTTGCCATGTATACACCCATTCTCCACACTAATCCGATTGGATCTTCTCATTATTATTCTGCGGATGGTCATTCCACATACGACAGTAAATTGCCATATAATATTGCACCGTCCACCAGCTTTTCACTCTCTTTCGTCGAACGGAAAACAAAATGGAGAGTCGTTAGGAATGCTGCTGGTGTAATGCACATACGTAACTGCATGATGCCGCTCCCGTTTTCATGATGATCACGATTCCACAATGGTACTTTGGATCCTTATTTGAATATTTGTGTATGCATCTCAATTGGCAAACGAACAGATGCATGCATGACACTAGAGCGTTCTCATTTAACCCTTCTTTCATTTTCTACAAGAACTCGTGTGGCAGACCAAAAGCGCAGAGCATCATACGAGCCCATAACGCATTTTTTTGCGTACACGTGTGTGTATCCCAAAACTCCCATTTGCGAGCAACTAGGATATTCATACCAGAGCTTTACGCATTAAATCCCATAAATCATGATACTCTCGACATAGTAGTTTTTCTTCTTCTTCTTCATGCTGCTGCACGGTTCATTTCGTGAGATACTGTGTCCGGTATGCTCATACGTGGTATCATTATCATATGGTCATCCACATTGATACTGTCAAGTGAACTAGCAAGCCTACTTAATAAGAACACCACGCAGCTCCTCGTGGTATCATCAATCATGCTAAATTATGTGGAAACAAGTGGGAGCGTAAGTAAATCGTAATTTGAATGTGCTCAACAGTGCTGAGGACAGGATGATCGGGGTAAAGGAACAAACTCGAAATTGAACTGAAAAAAATTGCTGGAATTTCTTATACAACGCATTTGCAACAGAGTTTGTGAATGACAACAACAAGGGTAGTGTGTGTACAGCCATAATTGTTGTGTTACTGTATAAGGCCTTGTGTGTACCTTTAAAATTTTGGTTATCCCCGTCGGTGTTATTAATATTTCACGGGAATTTTCTGCACCATGCCCACCAAATTCCCACCTTGCTACAAAATTTTTGCAGGTACTTTGCAGACAATTTTTTATATACATAAAACCAGGAAATCACGTTAAAAATGAATGCAGTCAATATTTGTGCTCATGTTCTCGCTGACAACTGAACCGCGAGCCATATATAAAATTCAACACGTAACACAATGCAAATATACGGTGATGGGTAACACGAACAAACTCAACGAGATCATAGAATACATATTTTCGTGAGCTCCTCTCTCTCTCTCATCCGTTCGCTCTAAGCTATTCAGCAACAAGGAAGCGAAATTTCCTGGCTTTTTACTACACTCCATCTCCAGCTTTGCTTCTTAGACCGCGCACAATTTTATGATGAAATATGGACCTTTATCCTACTCAGCTCGGTAAACATCCTTACCTTCATGAGTGGAACAACGAGAATGCAGATCAGCTCTACATTGAATCCAACGAGCCTTCTCCCGTTTATGTTATACTTAACGAAAATTTACAGTGGCCTGATACTGATCGTATATTATTAAAACGATATTGTGCACAAGAATTTCCTTCACACCACCTGGCTACCTTTTTTATTATTAGTAGCACAATCTACCTCGTGGAAACTCTGCTCACTAAAATTTAAACAACAAATATGCTTGTATTCCTCTCCCCTACCGACCACTGTACTGACCTAATACTGCAACACACACACAACTTTATTATTATAATTCTTCAAGTACGTCATTATTCCGATAACAAGCAAAAAGAAAAGAAACTTTCCCCTCGACAATTGAGCACGCGATGAGTATGCATAAAAAAACTCTTTTACGATTCAAACCAGCAACTCGGAGTAATCCTCTCATTACGTATGACAAATGGGATGACAAAGTTTCAAACATCTCGTTCTTGCCGTTCAATGTCGTGGTCGCATATAGCGGTATATATAAAGTCGTCGGCTGACATGAAAATGACAGAGAGAAAAGTCACTGCTCGGCTGCTCCCGTCATCATTACAGCTGAACCAAAAAAGAAGAAGAAAAAAGTCAGCATTTTCCTTTCTCTCGGTAATGTCACGTAGCAGTCAGTGTTGCACACATATGCGCAGAGTAACAAGTTATATAATGACACGTATTTTAGAAAAAATCTCGTGTAAAAAAATGGTTCAAGGAAGACTTCAAAAGTCCGTCACATAAACGGTAAAATATGTACGTCTTTAGCATTTCACGGTGGGAGAGATGAAAAAGACGTTGGGATGATGATGATTATGATGCCTGACTGATTTTCTGCCGTGCACTGTGACGTGGTCACAATACAACTTAATGTACAAAAGTGTTCACCGGAGCAGGAGCATAAAAGACCTGACAAGAACTTATGTAAGCAATATTTTGTACGGTTACGTGCTCCCGTCACGTTGTAATAAAGCGGAAGCCTAATAGTCTACATTGCGCAGGATATTGCTGTTTGGAAATGCGATTATACTTGATCGTTCTGTGTGTTTATCGCTGTTATTGATATCTTGATCAGCTTTTTCCCTTTTTGGCTTCATCGATCCAGCCCAAGTATCATCTTCTCGACGACTTTCATAATAAGAATGTCGAAAGATCATTACAAGCGGGAGAAAGTTAGCAAAAACATTTCTTCACGTCAAATTAAGGGCGAGCAAGGAAATTATGACAGTTTCAACAAACGTAAGTACGCATAATACGTACGACACAAGAAGTACGAGTTTTCTGCTCCCACATTCCTCCTAATATCCACACAAAAGAGTTGAAAAAGCTGCTTGTTTTTGAAGAAATCAAATTTGTAAAAAGAGACACGTAAATGTAAAAGAGATGAGAAAGAAAGAGAAATGCGAGAAATGAAAATGAACTTGCTCTGATGCCAGCTTGAGTTCTAGAAAAAAAAGCGCTAAAATATAAGGGTCGACTGTAAAAGAAAATGAGGACAAAAAAAGGGAGAGAAAAAAAAGAAATAACAGAGTCGAAGGCAATTTACTCGAGTTACTTTGATATAACTCTTTCTGCAAAAGTTACAAGGGAAAGGCTGCGTCATGATATGTAACGTACATATTTTATAACCCGTTACAATCAGAATTATAATAAGAGAAGGAAAATTAGAATTTTTTTCTTCTTTTCTTACTACATCTGCTTGGAATGTATAATCACGAGTTTACTAATCTCGCTAACTAGTTTCTGTACTCATCACATAATCGGTAAAAGTTTCAAGTGATCGCGATGAGTCTGCTGCAGATTTGATTAGATTTTTTTTCGTCAGTAAAAGTCACAGATGACAAGTACGTGGATTCATAATATAAAGATGCTTTTTCGTAGATTCAGATCCATAAATCATTTTGTGCACCACCAACTGGAATCGTACACACCTACCTAGTACGTAACTTCACAATGCAATTACTGTGATCAGTCATCAAAAAATAATATCAACAGAAGTATTCGCTAGTAAAACGAGAAACGACAGATTAATCACAACGAGAAGCCACAGAATTGTGC
>JAHZNA010003675.1:0-28245 GCA_027743935.1 Sinodicranocentrus sp. ZH6 | reverse complement strand
CACCTGTATACAAATTTTCAGCCAAAAAGCTTTTATGTGGCCAAACGACACCTCAGGTCCAAAACGTCTGATTGTATTTCTATAACTTTTCGTTTTCGTTTGTTTTTACATATCTCCGCATTATCTATAGAAAAGTGTAGAAAAACAAGGCTTCATAATATGATCCACCTTCAATTTTTGGTTGAATATTTAAGAATTATAATCATCATCACTAAATCCTTAATTAATCTTGAGTGTATCTAATCCTATATATTTCTTGAAACTCTTGCTCCAGGAAAGCTAAAGTATATATCTAGCTTTCTTCCAGCCAGGCAGAATATTCATTTGATTTCTAGAGATTTTACTATTATATTCACTTTTGGAGCCAGGTTATTATTGAAATTTTCATGTTTAGACTTAGACTATTGATTTCTATATTCGTTAGATTTTCTTTGGAAAGCATAATTAACATCATATATTGATGCATTTCTTCGTGTTCTCGGTGTTGAATGAAATTCACTGTCAAATCACACCTGTTAAACCTGTTAACGACAACCTACATTTAGCATTATTACATTTACACATTCTTTACCGATTGTTCGACCCTGTCCATAAAACAATACCCAGTTTTATGATATAATTGCGGAGTACTAATTTCGCAAGTCTACATATCTCCCTTCGGTTGACGAGACCACATAATTCATATTATATTGAAATCTTTGATTGTTGCCATTTGATTGATTCAATAAATTCAAAATTCAAGTATGTATACAACTGACTAATAAGGTAGTTAATAATTCATATTTACTCATACTACTATGCTATATGACACCCATTGCTGTGTACCACAGACAATATTGACATCTCTAGTTTCTCTTCCAGAAATGATAGATGCAACATGATCACTACCCAGTTATAAATTTTAAAGTCTACTTGTTTCATACCAAAAATTAAAGAGCATGACATACCTTTTTTATCTGTTTATCTAACTGTGCACAGAGTAACACTAACTGTCTGTATCTACTGTATCTGCAACGTATCACTGAACAAGTGTGCATAAAATCTTTGTTGCGTTCTTAAAAATGAAATATCCTGCTCATTCATTTCTTGTGAAGATTTCGTACGTGGATTTACGAACTATTTTTTTGATACGATAGCCTCTAGACTTTGACTAACCTCAAATTACAGTAATTAGTCCGCCTAACGTAGTTGTATTTATATTGTAAGCTTTAAAAGTACGTAGCAGTATAGTTATATTTGTATATTGTATTAGGTAAGTGGTAAAAGTTAGTATTATTAAACAATATGGTTAAGGTGTAAATCTAATGTTACGTAGACATGATTGGACTGAATTAATCGAAAAAAGGCAATTTTTGTAATATTTGCAGTATCTCATTTGCTTTCCGTCGTGAGAACCATAGTGCACAGCATATTATTATGCATATATATGTCATATGGAATGAGTGAGTTTTAACTGGTATTCATCATAAATACAATGATCTAACTGTTATCAAACTCAAATAAACAATACAATCTTATACTTGTTTTTTGAAAATCATGATATGTAGGTTTTTAGTTAGTCTTGGAGAAAGGTATCTGTGTTTATAGCAAAAAGATTTTCACTCATGCGCTGTCTTCTCAAGCTAACGAAGGCGAAGTACGATTTACTACTGTTGCATTTTAGCAATTAAATTTACATGACAAAGTATTTAACTGCAGCTGGATACCTCAGATTATAGTAAATAGATGAAGGGATAAGATATAGCCATGAAATATAAGGCTTTGTTCAAGCACGTTTCCATTTTAGTCGGAAACTTATATACAGTCCGAAGTATTTTATTTGACTTGTGGTAAATATGTATTTGGGATTTGAATTATTGGAAATTGGAATGCTGTAGCTAACTTTCATTATAATAGTCAATAATGGTATTGAATATCATTCGTAAAATTACAAATAATTGTGAAATCCGATTTGATGCGCGTATCTTATAATTATTCAGAGGAACATTAAAAGTACAAATTAAATATTTTCATGCTTCTCTTATCAAGATTTTCTGTGTAGCTGATACTTATATTACTGTTCATCCTCCATCTTATAAATATATTATTACGGACATTATTTGTTAATTAAACTAAACTATATGTTTTCATTTATTTTGACTAGATTAAACTCTCCTTCAACTCTCAATAAAACCAGAACACGGCACACGTAAATAAAAACTGTGCAATATATTAAACAAGCAATCATTCATACTCCACGCACACAATCACAAAATTCGCACACAACTTTATTTTTACTAGAAGGCAATTACAAATTATATTTTTGCCTTCGTCTAATAAACAGACGTACGATGTGGACAATTTTTTACCTTTTTGACAGTCATGCACAGGCAAATTATTTTGTTTGTTTTTTGAAGTTATATTGCAGAGAGAGAGAGAGAGCAACGAATTGCTTTATAAAAGTTCTCCAAAAACTTCGTCAACGATTATTATCCTTCAGCATCCTCGCAATGTATCTTGGGGAGGGAAACAGAGCAAGAGTTGTCGTTTGTATGTTTTTTTATAAATTTAAATATAGCATAATTTTGTGTAGAAAAGTGTTCAGTTTTAATTTCGTTGATCCTTCAGGCTTTTTAGGTATTCACTTTTATGTTCAACTTGACTTGATCCCATTAAGTACATAATGGCTTCAGCACTCATCATCAGAAGTACGTAGATTGATTGACTGTTACCTGCGAAAAATTACAGGAAAAATTGCAGGTGGCACACGATATACAAGCCGCAATAAGCCAAAAGGACCAACTTAATGATACAACCTAAATAGTGCCATCGTCATAAAACCAGAAAAGAACAAATCGTTAGACTTTAAAATGTTTGTATAATTATGTGTTTTTTGAACATAACTTTGGATTTTAAAAATACGCTAATGGATTGTTTATGTAGAATACTGCATGTAACTGAAGTCAATAATGATAATAAAATAAATAAAACAAGAAAGCTTCAACTTGAAATTTCAAATTAAACTGTGTCTCGTCGAGAAGAGTTGTGTTGCTAATCCAAAATTTCAAGTGAAACCGACTCTCTCATACGAACGCTTTATGCTTGACAAAGAAGAATATAAGAAAAATGGAGTAGGCGATGGGGAAAACGATTCTTGAGACGACGTCTATTGTTTTGGCCACGCGAATGGGATTCTCGATAATCCGATTCCGGAGCTGAAACACAAATCAGACAGAACATAAGTACCCTTAATTGAGAATGATGTCTCTTGAGTAGCAAACATGATGGTAAGGGAATGCTAGAAAATGTTATTTGAAACTGGAACATTTATTCAATGGGGGATGAACTCACACGCCTTCAACTTTTAGTAGATAACTTTTTTACACAGAACACAGATAACTTGTATATAAAGCTGTTTTCTGTGACTTTTTTATAGATAAAATTGGAAAGTTTTCAAACACGGAGAGAAAGGGATATTGACTGTTAAATAAAATAGTTTAATTCCAAAACCCTGAGCTACTTCATAATAGTTTTTTCTTGTTACCCACATTTACTAAATTATAAGATACTTTTGCAAGTGGGATTGCTATTATATTAGTGGAGTAATACAAAGTTCAAAAACAAAATTAGTATTTTCTAACACCTCCATTATTTATGACAGTTTAATTGGGGGAAATTTTTAGAGCGAATGAATTGGGATAAGTTTGTTAACCATATTAACGGCAGGGATGGAAAAGCCCAAGGTAGCAGCAGCGGCATGTGATGGTGATGGGCAATTGGCACAGGCAACAATGTCAGTTGGATTATTGCCTTGTTGTTGTGAGCCGATCGGAGATTCCATTTGGTCCCCTTGGTCTGCCTTGTTTAACTGTAACGAAACACATTTCTTACACCACTGCACAACTCTCGAATTCCCACAAAACATGAAAGAAAACGAACAGTTCAGGCAACATCACGTGGATTACGCTACCAGTACTTTGCTATTGCACCTACAGATGAAGCAAAAAGTGAGGCTTTGCATACTTGAGCAATTACATGTGCATATGTGGGTGTATAAGTTAGCAATTTTAGCAGCAGCAAAAAAAGACAAATAATTGAAATAATTCCAAGTGCTGTGAATGCATCATGTTCTCCCTTAAGCATCACCTAATAAAATACTAATAGGTCATTGAGTCACATAGTCCCGAATATTTTTCTGTGTCAAAACAAGCTGCCACTCTTTTGTTTGCGTTACGAAAACTTTTTGGCAACTTTGGAAATCCTTTAATTCAGCAGTTTTCCCTGTCTCATTTCATTCAAGTAATTTGCCCCTCCTAATGAGTTGATCTTTTCAGCACGTTCAATATGCTTGCAGCTGATAATATATACCTTTAAAGCAATCACTATTACCATCATCCCTTTAGTTTTTTTAGACAAAAGTTTCCTATTTTATAACACCCATTTTACTCTTGTGTGAAGACAGGGTCAGGATGAAAGGAAAACTAGCTATCTGCTTTATTTAGGGTGAAAACTTTTACTCCTCTTATTTTACAGCTTTTAGTACTTTTAATCGGAAAACTTGAGAAGTAAGCAGATACCATCCTTCTTCCATAAACTACGCTGTAACTCCCTTCTTTTTCACAGAACTCACTCAAGGATGTGGGGTAACAAGAGTTAGAAAAGTGAGAGCAAGCAAAGTCTATTTTCACTTCAACTTTTTTTTCGCACAGAACAGTGTAATGCAATGTCATAGTCATTTGGACTTTTTCTCTTCCTCTCTACTTTCCATGGTAAACTTAGAGTCATTTGATCAGGAAACCGTTTTTTCCTCTACTTTTCGATTTGGATCACTGGAGAACAAGCTCTACGGGAATAACAGACTATGTACTTACTGCATTGGACGTAATGCATTATCCTGGCGTAGTATTCTGTAAGGCGGTAAGCACATTCAAAGGAAAGTCGTGTGCACATATCGATCTAACATTGTTCTATCCACTTCATTTAAGGTTCACACCTGAATAGCGTTTGCAAGTGGAATCCGCCTGATTGTAACACTGCGGTGGTTCAGCTAATGGAAGCCCTTTCCGCATTTCCCCGCACATCCTACCTTTTTATCGTCCTTCCTGCCCTTTTTTATCCTTTCGGAAGGAGCAATTCCACTCAAGTGTCGTTATACCCCATGTTATTATTCTTACGAACTGAAGGATAATATATATTACCTGTGTATATGTGACGTCCAGTTAAGTAGAAAGTTTCTCAAATAACAACGGATAGATGTTTTTATTGGGTTTTGTTCATCGACAAACTCCTCCAATTTTTTTCTATATACATCCATCAATGGAAGAATATGATGGATAGACGGATATTTTCCATTTTCGTTCTTTCAAGAAAATCATTTCATAATTCCCCAAGAAAAGAAGGCGACGCTTCCCATTTATTTCGTAAGATTAGGGATTAGGAAAGCTGAAGGGAATCACCAACTCAAGCTCCGTAGTAGTTACCTCAGATTATTGCCAACGTTTAATCACACTGGTAAATTACGACCGACTGGTTTCATTTCTGTACTTGGAATTAACGCGTAAACGAGCGGTTGGAATAATACAGTTTACTCGCCTGTGTAACAATCTCAAGGTTTTACGAGCGTATTTTGACGGCAAGGGAAAAGATGCTCAGTTGGAACATCCAATGCAGTGGAACATAACTAGCACAGCACGAGAGTGTTTAAAATATTAAATAAATACATGCAAGCAAGATTTTGTTTGTGGAAATATGTGCATTTGAAGTACAAAAATGTTAATGACAAGAAGGGAAAGTATGAAAAGTCTTTACAGTTAATACAGAATAAATGCTTGGTGTATAATTTAGTGTAATAAAAACCAAGGTCATAAAATGCATTTAATGGCTTTACTACGTTGGGTTGATCCATCTATTCCAAGTTTACATTCAAGCATAAAACCAAGAAACTCACCGTTATCGTGCATCATTTAGCAAGGAAATAATTTGTGTAGCTGTGGTAAATCATGCAAAATTTGATTTGAATCATAAAAACAAAGGGATAATCACACACCTGCGCTGATGACCTCGGATCTCCTGGCTCGTAAGGTCTTCTCGGACGTTTTCTCCCAATGTAATTGACGAAAACAAACTCGAGAAGTGAGGCATAAATAAAGAACATGGAAAATCCGTCCCATATATTCATCGCCGTTAAATTTGAGACCACCGGTAGCGTGGAACGGAAAGTATTGCTGGAAAATAACATTAAAATGTGAAATACTGAGGAAGAGTAATGCATTTAATGGGGTAGCAAAAATTTTCGCTTCCAAAATAGTGAACAAGAATATAGATTGACTGACCTTAGAAAGTAAATTTATTAATGGAGGGCGTGGGACATAATGATCGACAATAATTTAAGTTGCGTTGCGTAGAGGTGTGCTTGTGACATCCATTGTCTTTCTGAAATGTGCATGATAACATAGTTACTATGTAATACCTCTCCAGTGAGAAGATTCACAATAGCTCGTCTCATTCTGGGCCAAGTAAGCATTGAGGAAAGTAAGATTTGGAGACTTTCTCAGAACGCCAGCATCCGTCTGCCATCTAAACTCTAAGGCATCCTTCTCATGAGATACTAGAAAAACAGAGGATAAGAGTTGGGTTAAATGTGTTGTAAATGCAAAGCCCCTTGCTCTTTATGAAGGTGTACAATAGATGCATGAATGAAGACGGGGATAAAGCGGAGACTTACTGCTCTCAATGGAAAAGGTGCATACGGGATCGTCAAACGGAAAAATGGCTAAATTCCCCTGACATGAGAGTATAAGATGGCGCCTGTAAGTAAAAACACAAGACAAGCGCACGTAAGATGAAGCCATGGTCCACATTTAAAGAATGTAAACAAGGATTTTCTTTCTCCTATTATTACACACCTTGTGGTAAAGTAGACAGTTCCATTTGAAAATATTCTAAGCGCCACATTGATGGGATCGAGATTCGACCGAAAGTCCCCATGCTTGACAAAGTAGACATCAGGAACCCAGACACGTCCCCAGTGATGTAGAGCATCTAAATATGTTTTTCTCCGAGGATTATATCGCATAGGAATTGCCTCATGAACATCAACAATGTATGGTGGCGCAGTTCCAGATATGGAATCGTAAATTTCATGCCTCAACCTTTTGTCCATCCACACCAGGTGTAGTAAAAATTCGACCTCATATTTCTACAAAATTAAAAGACATGAGAAAATACGATAAGTGTGTTATTCAGGCACATTTAGAGCCTCTTTAAAGCACACTAGGGTGCTATATAAGCTCAATAAACCCAACGCATTAATTTCACTCGGATTATTTCTTTCCCATTTCCTACAGCCATAGGATATACAATTTTATACAGGACACAATATAGTGCATATTTTTGTTTATAGTGTTCATTTCATTTGTGCATGTAAAGTGCTGTTGTAAAACTACG
Source organism: Sinodicranocentrus sp. ZH6 (assembly GCA_027743935.1). Classification (NCBI taxonomy): domain Eukaryota; kingdom Metazoa; phylum Arthropoda; class Collembola; order Entomobryomorpha; family Entomobryidae; genus Sinodicranocentrus; species Sinodicranocentrus sp. ZH6. The sequence continues at coordinate 20,820 of JAHZNA010003675.1, read as the reverse complement.
CATATTATAAATATCCAGAGCATTAATTACCAATGATGATTCATCCGGGGATGCTAACGTTAACAGTAACACACTCACATTCACAGGTAGGTCATCTGAAAGCAAGAAAAATATTCCGTTCATTATGTTCTTATCGCTTTTCAAAAATGCGGTAATTTTTTTAAGAGCAGTGTAACAGGGCCATTTGTCGTACTTGACATTAAACTCTATTAACTGAATGACAAACTAATTTTGATACTATATGTCATCCTTCACATTGACTTTTCTGTTTGCTTAAACTGACTTAGAACTGAAGGAGACTAAATATAATCACTCACCTTTACTAGGAGGAAGTAAACGTTTATCGTATCTATCTTTACTAATTAAGAGATCTAATGCGGCCTTTTCACTCAAGTCTGAGCTTATTCTGCAAAATAAGAGTAAATAATTAGAATAGCTGAATCCATCCATCTAGGCGATTGTATTTGAAGGAATGAGCAAACTATTCCCGTTGCGTGTTCTTACTTTAAAGGAGGATGCCGTGGTAGCGACACCATTTCTTCGGCTACCACCGGTCCCAATATTGGTAGAAGTGCACAGGCGGCGACGAGAAATGGAAGGAGCTTGTTCCCAACCATGTTAAATATTTTCTGTCATGCAATCCAATTTACATATAATACATTAGCTTTTACAAGAACATTTCCCCTAACAATCCATCATTTCTGAACAATAATTTTAAATAAATTCCATCATCTTACCTTGAATAAGTAGTTTTTGCCCTGATTCTGTAGTTCGTATTGCAACGTGTCACAGTAAGAGCCCGTCGACGTTGCAGCTAGTCTTGTAGTATTAAACGCGGAAATAATAGATTTACGCATCTGTACTGAGAATCGGGGCAACTTTGCGCTCTCAATCCAACAACTGTATATTTTCTCACAGGTTTTACCTCGGTAAGTTCTAAGCGCCCCAGGAATACAATACTACTGAGCTTGATTTATGTCTTATAACAGTAATAATTATTGGATATGGAAGTTTTAATTTACAGCATTGTAACAATATATCTCCAGCAGAAAATACTCAGTGTACGAGACCTGAATACATTATCTTCTTATATTTACCATAGAATAGAGTAACTTTTAGTAAAAACAGGTTAAATAAGTAACTTGGTAAAAATTCAAAATTCTCACGAAATTACTATATAAGGCAAGTTTATTGAAGCTGACGGAGAAAAGTTTTAAACACTGTTTTGCAAGACTTTCCGCTTCCTAAAGTCTTCCTCAACTTCCTTGTCAGTTTGCAAAACTTCCTATCACGCAACTTTTCGTTTATATATCTATTTCTTTACTTTTATAAAGGATTTATATTCTAATTACAAAATAGAGAATTATATTATGCGCCTGATACAATATTTGTTTCGTAAGAATTATAAATTTAAATTATTAATTAGAGTACCGGCTAAGAAAAGACATGTTGTATGAAAAATTCGCTTCTAGCAAAAGTATATGTGGATTGTGACGTATATTGGGCTACACGTAACTTTCTCTGTTGATTTTGTTCTTTTTTTTGTTGAGTCAAAGCAAGCTGTGGAGAAAGGCTTTCTTATTTTTGAAACATCATACAGTATTCAAATGTAGAGTAAGGTATTGCTTAGTAAACGGAGCACCAAACAAGGTTTTCTCCTATTACAATTTATGAGATATAATATTTTTCGTTTTGGAAAAAAACAGAGTTTATTTACCACTCACAAAAATTTTTACGCTAGCATACATACAAGTATGAATATTATGTAAAATGAGTTGAGGGTTTTTGCTATCTTGAGAATATTAAAGAGACGCTACTACAATTGCTCCAACAGTTTCTTCTCGTTTTGCTACTAGTAGTTTGAAAGATCTCATGGTGCTCAAAGTGCTCATCATTTTTTTCGTGTGCAACCGGTGAGAGTAAAATATTTTTCGTCAGGTAAGCCTTTTTATCGAAGAAAGTTGAGTTGTTGTGACTAAGTGAGCAGGAGTTAGGATGGTAGGAAGATGACAGTAGGATTTTCGTCGGCACTGTTACAACTAGTTTGCTCCTGTGGGTCTCATGCATCTTCGCTAATGCTCCTAAAAACTTTCTTTTTCTCCACTTGCACAAGAATCATAAGGAAAACTTCAACTTTTTCATGTGAGGAAACTCAAGTTAGTTTACGAAACTGGCGCATACCACATGTACATATGTATGCTGCACACCTTTTCCTGTTCAGTATCCCGTTATGAACAGTGAGTTGACTAGCTATGGCAAAATTATTCTTCGCTCGAAAAGGAATAGTTTTCTTCAGGTTTATTTATCCAATATTATACTTCACCATCCAATTATAACATATTTCATCCAGCCCGTCACGAAGTCCCGATTTCCCAGAGATGAATATGTGTGACCAAACTTCGGTCTCCTGTAACAAAAAATAAATGAACAACGGTAAGTAAGTATGTCAAAATAACTAATCAAGAAGACAATGTAATCAAGAAGACAATGTGCAAGAATGCTGCTCATCATCACTCAGCTTGTCACCATTTCATTAGCAGGAGGATATCATTTAGCTGTCGAGAATTTCACATCACATTTTCATTCAACATCAACAGATTTGAGGAGAAATTCATCCGTATTTTAATGCATATACAATGTAGACGCAGAGTGTAAAGTGTAAATATCTACTATGTAAATTTAATGCTCCTACACACACTCAATATTTTTTGGTAAGTACAATTATTATTACAGTGTGCTAAACTTATTTCTTGCCATGCCACAAACCACCAAAACATATGGGTTTATTCTTTTTGAATGTTCATGCTACCCCTGCGGTCATATTCAAGCCGTGCTTAGGTAAAAATTATGCTGCACCTTAAGTGCAACTTGATAACATGATAACTGATAACGTTTGGAAGCAGACTGTGTTAAGATTGCATGAGTTGAGCCGCCCCTTTTCCTTGTGGCAGAAAAATGCTCTGGTGTAATGGTTAAAAGAACTATTTTAAAACTATTTATATTACTGGCTTTGCCAGAAAACGCAATATAAATACCTATTCTTCTCGAGAGAAAAGTTTGAATATGCTATTACATACACATACCGAAAAGGGTTCTTTCACAATTCTGAAGCAATATAGAACGATGAAAGAATGAAGAAAGTACAATAATATAATGCGTATCTTTGCAGCAATAACTAGTTTATGACATCATATTCAACATTTTTAATCCCTAACAAATACTGCTGCATTGCAGTAGGCCTTATAGAGATGCATTTGTAGTCGAATAGAGTGGCAGTGACGTGTGCCGAGAAATGGGGTGAAGTAGATGGGATAATAAAATGTCGAAGGCATTTTAACAATGGTGAGTCTAGTCACTAGTAGTAGTAAACCCGACAAGTCATTCGCATACTAAAATTCACCAATTTAGTCTACAAATTTTCCACCTAAAAGTGTGGAAAATTCATATAATAATAAAGATGTCTAGGAGCAGTGTGCGGTGCACGGTTCTTTGGTTTCATCATGTAAATTTTAGTTTCTCTCCCTTAATTCTCATTTACTATTACTGTAGGAATTTTGATTCCATTCAGTGCATTCCTTGCCGAATCCTTACCAATACGTTTTGGATTATATGCACACGACGGAATTTATGTCATGCATTGTTCCAGAAATGTCAGGGTCGTGGAAAAGGCATTACTTTTACTTTATATGATGGGAAAGTCGACAATCTTTTATGAAAAAGGTCAAAATACAACATTAAAATGGAAATTGCTATTATTATCACGAGGATAATGTTTTTGACCTCATTATGAAAAGAATCGCATTTTCATTGTATCCTTTACTGACCGAAGAATGTTATAATTTTAATGTAAAATAGACCAATCAACAGCACGTAACTATTCCTAATTGGTACATTCAGCTCTCTTTTTTGCTCCATATGTCTTGATAAAGTTCGAAATAATTTTGCTGATTCAGGCATTCCAGTATAATCGGTTTAATTTAGGATACGTTTGATAATACGCTATAGTGCAGAGATTGTATTTGGAATAATTGGAATGCCAAAATCGTTTATTTAGACTTTGGTAATACTAAGGTATATATATACCGTATGATACTTATACAAAAAACAAGTTCTGGGGTAATATAAATTCTTTCACTCAAACCAAAAAATGTCTGCAACTGAAACTTTAGAAGTCCGCAATTAACTTAAAGCGCTACAATAGCAAAGTCCAAAGCAATAAATGAGAAATTTTACCAAGAGTATCCAGCCTAGCCAATCAGGCAGTATGTAAATTAAATATTGATTTTACCGAAAATAGACTGCCGATTTTGTCGAACTATTTATACGCCGGCTTTAGTTAGGAAACCCAAAGTAGTACAAATATTACACTAAACGACCGCAATATATTCTACGCCTTCTATTACTCTGTCGTTCTTCAAATATTTGTTTAGCTGACCGGCATGCAATATTTTTTACATTAATAAACCAATGTCCCACGCCGTTCTAATATATTGGTGAAAGCACAACATCATAAAATATGTATCCCTTTGGAAATGTTTGCATTATGTTAATTTTGAGATAAAGGTTCGACCTTATTTTGCACCTTGTCTGTCCGTCCGTATTTTTATAGGATTTTGTCCGTCCTAAGGAAGCAGTGTATTTTTATAAAATAGATAATTAACATGCTTTCAATTACAAAGTTGAATTTTTTGAGCATTTTTAAAGAATCCAAAAGATTAAGCTAATAATTATTAGCAAAATATTCGGTAAGCGAACTCAAAGAAAGTCCTACAAGTGTATTGACCTTTCTTAAATATGTTCATAAGCATTTTGATAAACATATATCAACTTAACTTACTTGTGGAAGTATGGAAAACATGCGTTTGATAATATGATAAATAAATTCCTTTTATATGTACAGGAAAATAATATCCAGCAAAGATGAGGCTGGTGTGTGTGCAAATAACATAACACTAAGTAAGCTATTAGGCAAAAATACAAGGTGTTGTTGTCAACCTTTTAGTATGACACACAGCCCAATAAGCTTTAAAGGATTGTTTTCACTATTAAACCATACAATTTTTCCATGTTTCCACAAAAATTTCATAAGAAGCACAAGTCTTGTTAGGTTTTACGATGTTCCATTTTTATTCGATTCTAATGATAAATAACGACTATTATTGAGCCTCTCTTTCTCTGTTTTCTTGGCGATCTACTTTGCACATCACAATCCAAGTTTTTTTTGCTCCAGTTGGTTTCATTATTATAGTATTTCTTTTATTGGAGACTCTGCATGGGGCCTATTCAAAAAGAGAAGTTCAAATCGCGAAAAGGTTGGAAAGTATAATTACATATAACTATATAGACTCTAGGTTTGGGGATTCGTTTCGTACCGCATTGTGTGATATTGGTAATTGGTATGTTGGTACGGAACAACAACATCACCCAAAGATTATTTCATAAATAACAAATACTCTCAACACAAGGCGAAACCGTACTAGTACTTTGGATCTATTCTCTTGTCGCTTTTGTGCAACTCGATACCGTACAACTGTGCTCATGTAACTCTTACAGCTATAGTGCGACAAATTATGCTGAGGCTCAGCTAGCTCGCGCTAAAATCGTTGAAATCCATGTGTTTGCATTTCATTTGGCAAAAACACTCTTTCCTCCTTTCACCAGACTTTCCTCCTTCACGTTTTGGTGGAAAAGGAACAAAAGCGAGGTGAGTGAAGTGTAAGCCATTATCTTGAGCCTTAATGACTAACGACTCATGTACATCAAAATGAAGTAAAACCCATGGAGGCGAGGACTTTATGAATATTGTGTGAACGTATGAATGGAGAGTTTTGTTGGGGGTAGCAAAATTGTGGTGAAGTTCGAACGAACACAGCTTTTTCTATTAGATATGCGACTCGAAAACAAAGTAACACTTTGTAATCGCAATTAGATTCAGTATTGAATAATACAGTACAGTCTAAAGTCTTCTCCATTCTTTTATTAATTTTATGCACACAAAATATTAGCGCAAAATATATCTGCACAGAAGACAAGTTTATTAAATGGTACGCTTGTATCAAAAGAGTCAAAATGCGTCATATTTATATATTAGTATCTCATATTATTGCCAAGGGAGTTTTCTTTCTACCCATGCTATACATATGATCTAATTAAATTTCAAATATGCTATTTAGAATACACGTAATTGTAGTAGAAAACATCAACTTCATAAGATAAGTTTCATTTTATCTGAATCACCATCGCACTAGTAAGTAATGCCATTTAGTTTGGAGTATCTTTACGAAAAAGGAGATATTAAAGCGTCCATAAATATGGTGACATATATAGTTGTATTTTGCTAATTCATACCATCTCATCTCCCATTTCATGCCATTTAAAAATAACTACACTCTAAATCTCGTCTAAATTCCATGCAAGGAGATAATTGTTAGATACGTATATACAAATGTCTTGCTTTTATATCCCTGCATTGCATACATCCAGCGTGAAGATAGACGCAGAGACGTCACGTTTATTTGAAACCAGATCGAATTGCGCACTAATTCTAGCCACCTCTAGTGCATAAGTGCAGTCCTCAGTGGATTAAAGCAATTGCGAATAACATGCCCTGTCCTTACTTGTAATTATAGCATTAAAACTGCAGACGAGATGAAACTAAACGGTGGCCTAATGTGCATCCTTTATAATCGCAAATAAATATAAAAACCACGATCATCTCGTCCTTAATTACAAAGTTGAAAGTCACAATAAATACAGAAGCAATGCAGAAAGGAATCACAAAAACTCGAAACAAACTTTACAAAATCATGAATTATCGTCGAATCGCGCCTAATAATCTTTGTTAAACAAATACTATTAAATGCAAGTATAAAATGTGTCCTAAATAAAAATCGTGGAGACCCGATGCAAAGTAGTAGCACAAAATATATTTCCAAAGCCAAAACGATTGCACGTGCACCTCTATCGATCTATCTATATATATTATGTATATGCAACGTATTATTGTTTAAATGACTCCTCAACTGTCAAAAATTGTTTATGCACCAATCATTATAATGATCTATGCAGTTATGTCTGACTTATACTAGCCAAGTTTTAAGTTCCATATCACAAGCATATGATACTCAATATAAACTCTAGAAAACTTTCTAGAACATGTAAACAAAAATTTGCCTGTTCGTACATTTTAGAGAAAAAAATATTGTATAAAAGTTTCTATTCACACAAAGGAACATTAGTGTTAATAAAGTAACTTCTCCAAACAGGTCAGACCATTTTTACTGGCCACAAACCGGAGCACAAGTTACTTCAACACTTTCCACAGACTCCACCACTATTTACATAAAGTACAGAAATAATATATAGATCTGTTTTAACTAGAAAGAATTGTAGCTCTTCACACTCCTAATTTACCCACACAAGCACATTTCATTTTTCACATGTAATTTCGCAACAGCCTCATACAGCCTACACGGAGAGAGTACATTATCTGCAACCAAAAACGAAACCAGTCGTAAAAAATACTGTCATGGGAAAACTCGCTTATTACTTTCACCAATCTATCCGTCATCAACCACATCACGTGATTTCTGGGGAAACATCCCTCTCACTCAAGGGAGTTGTCTGCCCAGAGATCGTGGTCGATTATTTTGTCTTACTTACTTCCTAATTTCTAATCCTTATCCTTATATGTTTTAGTCGAAAGGAAAAATCTAATTTTATTCTACGTACGTGCACGCATCCCTCACTCGGAACTCTTCACCACTAGCCAACAACTTTTTTTCGCTCGACTCATCATCTGGCACGAAATGGGACAACCACATTATCGCACATGCATGCACTTCTTTTCTCCAGAGCTTTTACAACACCAGTTTCTTTACTGTCAAAGCTGTTCCCGTTTCCAAATACTCGTCACAAAAAAGAAAGCCTGAACTAGGAGAAAACGTTACTCAGGTGTAGTAAGATATACGTGCCAACTTTTTGTAAGACATTAACTGGTACTAAGCTCTTTTCGTATTATTATCAACTAATTTTATTATTTTCCACAACACATTGTGCCAAGCAGAAATACCAGAGAGACCCATTAGTGCAGCGAAGCAACTAAAGCATTTTCTTTTTCCTTATTGGTCATGCTAGACATACTATCTTTTCTCGGAGTAATCTTCAACCAAAAACACATCACAAATCCATCACTCCTCATTCTGAAATTTAATGATAAATGCATTAACCAGCGAGTGGTAAAAACACACCAACCAAAAATACTTATACTTGTTTGCTTTGCAAAAGGGTACTTTGAGAAACCTTTCACTCCTTTCACTTGTTTCGGGCGTTTTCCATTTTCCCTTTTTCTGGTTGTACTGGAAAAATCCAAATATTGAGTTCTCGTGTAACTTTCCCTATAATACAGTTTGCTTCTAAGGCAAACGTGGAAAGTCCATAACTATGTAGAGCAGTGTCGGCAGTCGATGTTCAGCTGGTGAAATAGTCGTGAGAAATGCAAGCGTGCATGTATGACATGACCTGGTGACTACTACTGCTTTATACATGTTATTATTACAGCTCGGTTCAGTAGGTTATCTCGCACATAAACAGGGGAAATAATCACATGGTAGAACACGAACCAAAGAAAATAACAACTTGCTTTCTACACATAGACATAGACCGGTTGATCCTTTCGAAATTGGGTAATAATGCAGTCTGATTGATTTTATGCTTTACCGGCACACGTACACCGACACTCTGTAAAATCAACATTTCTAGGCTACCATATGCTGTATGCGTATAAATAGCGGACAGTGTGCCCCTTTGTTTTCTCTTATCTTTTGGTAAACTTATATTATACGTACCTAGTTATGAATCTAATGCATTCGTTTTCTGTACACGGATATTGATCGTGGATACATTGTGCAACGTCGTAACGCTAACGTAGGAATGTAATATCGGAGTTGTATATGAACGATACACCATTTTTATTTATATCTTATCACTTGTCGATGATATCAGCCGTATTCGGTAAGTAATCCGTAGCTGTTTTTCATCACATTTCCCCCACCATCACTCTCGTCCCATTCAGACATGCTATCAAGCGCACGTTTTCTTAGGAAACACAACTGTTACAAATGTGGCAAGAAAGTCATGCGATGTATTTTGTAGTTTTCGAAGGTGTACTTCGCGAAAGTGAAATACTTCAGGAAGGTATATCATATTCGTTGTGGCTGGATCACTACTTGCAACCCCATGCTGTGTATTAATGGAGCTCGAAACTTTCTTCTACGCATAATTTTCCTTTCCGCTCGAATAGTCCTATTTTAAGTATGTATTATTATTGTTCTTCCTAATGGAATTTCTATTAGGTGAATGTAGTAAATTGGAAAAATGTGACCTTCAGGGAAAAGATCTAATTTCCATTCTTGCTGGAAAGCATACCGGAAATGAGAAAGAGTAGATAACTGTAATGCTTCTTTTGTTATTTAATATAATGGCAGATCCTATGATTACATGGAAAGCTACTTTGGAACCATTTTACCACTGTTATGTTATGCCTCGTTTGGAAGTTTCCTATTTTGTTGGAATATTTTCGGTAGAAAATATGAGGTATTATGTTTCACATCTGATGTTCTAGTTTTCATCCTAAAGCTAATCTTATCGCATGAGAAAAGCCTTTCAAATTGTTTTTCAGATGTCCCGTTGGGAATAGCATGTCTTTAGGGTTCAATATTTTTCGTGTTTTGCACCCTAATAGAAGGAAATGAAGCATTAAAAGGAAAATACTAGTGTTTTTTATCTTCTCTAAATACGTGACATGTGGGATGAATTGGAGCATAATAAAAATTGGAAGAGAATGTAAAAATGAACAATATATGTTCATTTTCATAGGACTAAAGCAAAATTTCTCATTATTCTAACCACCTCCTCTCTCCTATTTTTATTTGACCCCATTTATATTTTCACCTCAAGAAAATTATTACAACCATGCAGAGCTGGTTGTTTCATTTGTGTGCAAAGTACAAAGGTTACCAGACATGAAAAAGGAAATAAAACATGGAATCTGTTGCTATCCCTGAATCTTGATTTATAAATCACGGAGGATTACTCAACAGAAATTCTTTCTGCATCATGCTTGGACTGAGTCGATTCCAACTCAACACACCTCGTACAAAAATCTAGTAAATACAAATACATATGAACCCAAACCAAACCAAAGCAGTAAGGTGTCACTATACTGCATTCGATCTTGTATTATCCTAGTACTGTGAAGAGTTAGAAAAAAGAAAAGCGAGCGATGGATTTAAATAAATAGCGAGGATTGCCTGAAAACGCAGTACAAATTTTTAAGGACTCAACCATTACTTCTTAGCTACTGCTATCTAAAAATACCAACATTCATTACAATTATATTATTATTCCATAACACGTGATGTCTAGCTGGCTGAACAGCTACAAAAACTATGTAAACCCGACTGCGAGAGAATGGACGCACAGACAAACAGAACATTTACTTTCGTAAATTTTGCTGACGAAGAAAGAACGTCATACAGTTATGATATTCAGTAGAAGTAAAAATGCCTGCCTTTTATAATCAACAATACTTATATAAGCATAACTCAGATTCGTTATAACCATACCTCAATCGTCGTGTCCTGGGACCAAAGGGTTTCCACTTTCATGATCATCTGATTGGTTATGAAGTTATATATTCATGGAATTCACTAGGGCGAACCAACCACAGTCTGCTGTACTGATTACTACCATACATACATTTATTTATTTACTACTACAGCGACATATCGACTTATATGTGTCGTACTCATATAGTGGAGGAGAGTTTTTTCCAAAGAATAAATTAAACACGACTGCGCTGCGCAGCATGCAAATGGCTGCTTGTGGGAAGTTGGAGTCAGTCTAGAAGATTTCTTGTAAATCTTTACTAGCTTCAGAAATATAAAAGATTTGAATTTAGTAGTTTTCAAACTGCAATCAGATATACTCACAGAGTCGAGATAATCTTGTCAAAACCAGTTACCCCAAACCAGAAGCGGAGCTAGCTTTGACTAGTTGGATAAGTCGACATGGCAGTTCGAAACAAGAGCACATAAGTGAAAGTCTGTAGGATTCGCAATTGTGCGAGCTGCGTAAGCCGTAAATGTTTGTAGTCTTTGAGGAAAAAGCTCACATGACATGAAACATTAATCATCTCAAGGAAACTACGAGTCTAATCAAGTAAGCAATCTTCTATCCAATCCATCTAACACATTCCATTTTTATTAAGAATCAGGTAACACAGGCTAAATTACTTTCTCGTCATTTTCTACGGTCGAGTATCTGGCGGCAAAGATTTTACAAGGTCTGCTCCATGGGTATATGAACGAGGTTTTCGTTTCTACTCTAACCCAGTAGCATGGGGGAAGTAATCGATTTAAGTTTCAGTGAACTAACTGAATTTATCGTTGAGCAAGTCATGATAGAACGAGTCGATGCATCTACCTACCACTAGTATTATACACCCAAGGGGAAATCTCCAGATTAAACTACTTTGTTGGTGGTCCAGTCGTTATTTCTACTTCCTACTCACCCACTAGTAGCGTTTCCCAATCATTTCACTTCCTCTCCCTTGTGTTGCCGTAGTGTATGAACTGAGCCTACAGCACGGTAAAGAAATTATTACACAAGTGGAGCTTAGTCCATCCTATTTCAAAAGTTTTTCATCCCGATTCAATTATTCTGTATAATACAATTTAGGTCTGGACAAGACAAGCTTTCGTCCACTTACTGGAATGGACTGTCAACTCAAAAATTGCAATCACATGCGCTCCATTTTCACTCCCAGGGCGGTTCACTGTCAGTAGAAGCAGCTAGAATCCACACTGTATTATTACCCCTACCACCATGCTGACACTTTGAATTACCATCAGTTTTTGTTAGATTTAGCTTGATTTTGCCGATACTATCAGCCTGAAAGTGGGGGCTAATAATAGCATTCATTTGCTGCCTTCACTCACAGTCGAGGAGAACGACTCAAGGGATTACGAAATGTCACACACAACAAAACTTTCCCCACGCGAAAACACGATACATGAAATGCTTTGTTTACTACCGCCACTTTTATAACCAAGCGTGATTTTTCATAAGCACTAAACGAAAATGAAAATCCAGCTTGGAGCTGGAGGTATGCAAAATTCCCACATTCTCGGAAGGATAAAAGATCCAAACTCCGAACCAATTTATCCGTCCATTCATTCTAACACGACATGTTTGGTTCAGATGGCCGACTTTTCCTCACAACAAATGTGACACATTCAATCCAATTCGTTGTAGTTCCCTATCTGCCATTTACTTCCCTCCTGTCTCCATATAAGTAAGTACGCAGAAACTAAACGAAAGGTAGGAAGAGGAGTAAAAAGCTAAAGTGCAACACATACCACAGTGCATTTTATTATTAGGTCAAGTCAGATATACACAAGAGACTGTGTGCATGTGTACTTCCATACCATATGAATATGGAATACCCACCCCATCCTCATCAAGGGAATACACAGCCCAAAATCCATTTAGAATGCAGTATGTGTGTATGTGTAGTAGAGTGGGGACAACTGTGAGAAGCCACCTTTGTGCTCTTTTACTCCTGCCACTTTTACTATCCTCAGCTTTCCGTTTGCTGCCATTTACCTACCTTGTTTAATTTGACAAGGCAAAATAATCGTAGAAGGTTTTCGGTTGAACTCAACCTATTGTGTTTGTGTAGCATCACCAACAAGGAGTTGACTGTAATGAAGTAAGAGTAAAACCTCTGAGTGAATGAGCCAAAAGGAGAAAGCTGGGTTCATGCTGCTAATACAAAAATACTTTACTCCACTCCCTCCTTGCTTTCCCATTCAGGGTGAATATAACTCGTGAAAATGAAACGGCATTAAAGTAAGTGAATACAAGGGGGAAAGGGATGTGCATAGTAGTTTTTGGATTGTGGTAAAGGAATGAAAAACATATCTACACGTTGAGCTAAACATAGATATGAAAATAAGCCTACTTTGAGTGTTGGAGGACAACCTACCTGCTCCATTATGTGCATGGCGGGGAAGGGAACAAAAGCATATATTCCATAGCATAAGTAGATATTAAAAGCAAGGTAAGAAATATTTTATGGATGTGTCCGCCTGCCTGCTTACTATGCCATGTCTGTTGGTTACAGAAAAAAAGGTTTTCGTTGAGTGCAACTAAAATTGCTCATAAGAAAGCCGAGAATAAAATGCCATCGTGTACCTAAGTCTGCTGGGGAGAAGGAAACCGCACACCCTAATATTTTACTTTCACCACACCACCAACGAAACTTCACCAACACGATAAAGTAAAAAGAAAGAGGTGTGCTAGCATATCAAGTATCAAAAGAAGCATCGGAAAAAGTATTCACAATTTTTGTGCTTTCATCGTCCCTGATAATGTACTATGTTATGTAATACAAGTAAGGATGTATAATGTAAGCAACTTTCATGCCATCAACTTTCCACCAATGAACGAGCAAAAGGGACTGGACACTTATGGAGAAGTATGTTATATGGATAATGTAAAGCAAGAGGATTTTTTTCCTTTCCGAGGTTTCCAGATTCAGTAGTAGGTGTGTGTATGGACAGCGACATAAATTTTTCCCTCATAACACAAACAAAACGCGCCCTTTTCTCCTCTGACTGTGTGTCAGTTTAATCATTGGCAATCCGCAGTGAATATATATATGTTTCTGCTTCCGTTCTAGGTTCTGCTTTTTTGTCTCCGCACCGCATTGAACCCAAACCTTTATTCATTTTCCTGGTATCATTTTATCTTTGTTGTGATAAAGGGGAGTGAGGGAAGATGAGACGAAGCCCGTGAGACATAGATCATTCAAAGAGTGTTTTTGCAGGTATGCATCACCTCCACCTCCCTTCTTGTATGTAGTAATAATTCATATCATATGAAAGATGAATGAACCACATAGTTGGTCGGCTCTATTCAAAGGGCCGCTCTGGGAACAAAGCGAAGAAAAGATACTTCCTGCTGTTTTCTATCTCATCCGCTAATTTCATTTATTTTATTTTTTTTGTAAGGTTGTATGCATTTTATGCGACTAGAGTTAGATTTAAACATACATTTCATAGGAAAAGTTACAATTGAGAAAGATGTAAATTTGATGTTAGCTCCTGTAATAAATACCATTAAGGATAATTGCTTGTTCGTATTATAAGATTCATTTTATGGCCACACTTTGAACCATTACGATTACAATTTCGTTAGTGAAATTACGCTACTCGGTTTTACTCATGTAATATTCACAAATGCGTCAAGATGACAGATAACGTCCATAAAAGGAAATAAATTGCTTTCAGCACAGTTTTTGTGATGATTTTCGCCCATACAGACATGATGTACAGAAAACATACATTTTAAGTATTCAGTGCTTCAGTCAGCCTTTTTCGAATGTTGGCAAAAAATCCTATAACAGTTTCTTATGCACAAACACTTTTTTGCAATTAATGCCATTCCATGAATGGTAACAGTTAATCTTACTCGGTGCATGCATCAATGACAAACACCAAAATTTCTACTTGGTTATGGCCTTCACATGCTGTCAAAGAGAAAGCTACCTGGTACCAACTTATACAAAGACTCTTTGAAGGCCGGAAATACACCTCTAGATACCCCATAAAGAAACGTAATTCCGTGCTCATTACTAAAATCATGCTATTTCTAGAGCAAGTCCTGAATTGCACAAAAGGCTATTAAAATTACTTCAGGTGTCACTTGGGTACTTACCACTCTCGGTATGACATAAATCCGTGACGTAGTATTTATGGCAAACTAAACTTCTCCAGCAAACTGAGAAGTTCGGGGGAAATTGAATTCCCTTCATCATAAAAGGCTGCTACATATTCTCCCAGTTTTTGCAGTTGTCTTCCAAAATGCGATGTTGAGATGTAATAAAAAATCTACTTTATTCTATTCTACCCTTTATAGTTTACTTATACTAGCTAAATAGTGAGTTTTGAGAAGAAGAAAAGAGTAGTGAGAAGTGAAAACAGCAATTTTAACTGAAAGTGAACACCTAATAAGAAAATTAGATTCTCTGCGAAGAAAACTCCATTATAAAGAAGTTGCTTCTTTGCATACAACTGCCATCCGAAAACGGAAACCAAGCCGTTCTTTCATGTGATTCAAAATCAAATCACTCTTTCAGACGGAGGCGGGTAACGTGTACTGTAATGACTAACGAAAGAAATATTGTAACATGTCAGCTAAATAACCATTCATCTCAAACGTTCTACTTGAGCGTATATGAAGACTTCAAAAATAATGTTAGTTACATTATCCCCAACATGATTGAGTACACAGTACACATGCCCTGTTTCATTATTCAAAAGTGAGATTGATGAAACTACTGCATGCAGTCTGGCTTTGGAGGGGGTCTAAGTCGGTGACATGTTCAGAAAACTTTTTTTCTGTCACTCAGCCGTTACCATTTTTCCGTTGCATTTCAGCACGAAGCTTGTGCAACTTTTTCGCATTTGAAGAGGTAACTAGCGGAGTATTCAAGTGTAACAGACACCGACAGTGGCAGGGACGAGTGGTACGAAAAGCGAAGTTGATGTGGAAAGCGCTACATAAACTTTATTGACTATTCATGCTTCCTCTTTTGAAATTTTGTGACAGATGTAGAGGCGTTTCCTACCACCATGATGTCATTCCACTGTAGGTATTTCCAACGACCTAAAAAGTTGGTTATTGGCAATAAATCAAAGTACTTCTGGAGAATATTCTTTCTACAAAAGTTTTATCTGCAACAGAGTATAATTCCTTTAAATATGTATATGTACACCTATAATCATCAATCATGAGGTACATTAGCATTGTATATGTATTTGTAGAGACTGGTAGTTGGCAATCAGATGATGCTTCTTGTTACGACTGTGTGGAATGCATAAATAAAGAAGATATGAAGGAAGCAACCATATTTCCTCTTTGCGCATATGTGCTTGAGTAAATGCAACACTGCATTGCAATAAATAACGACTGTGCTGGAACAAGCTCTAGGCGATGGGATTATTAACTTCCTGTGGATTCAACGAATTGGCATAAAACTATTTTTTCCTGGTATTTCTAAAAACTAGATATTTCTTTACCCAAAAAAGATTTCGTAGTTTATAAGATTGATTGAGCGATAAATCATAACTACATATTCAGTCAATAAGGTTGGTGGTCTCCCGAAATCATTCTAACGATACAGATTTTTTTTCCCAAAAGAAACGACGAGTACGTAACCATTCAGGCATTTTGTTTACACAAAGATTCAATGAGAAAACTTTCCCTTCCTTTGTAAACATATCAATCGATGTAATAGTCTTCATGACCATGTGCAACAAACAAAACACACAAAACTATTTGCGGACAGTTTCATGTTTGCATTTCTTTCTCCATATACTATCATTCCAGAAATCTGATTTCCACTTTCTACACAATAAATACAACGGACACACGACTCTCCAATGTGAATAAAGTCATTCACTATTGTTTACAATTACGTCTAGTGGTGATGCTAGAAACAAACGATGATATATACTAAAGCATGGTGTGAAACTAGGACTAGATATAGTTAAACAAGTTTTATTCAGTTTCCCATCAAATTCTCGCAAACTTTCACGTTTACGTTTTATAACTCAAACAAGAAAGGCATTTGACTTTCAGACTGAACACAATTCACTCTGGTCACTTGCCTATTATACTATGGTGTCTTATTTTTTAATAGGAATAAACATTAAAAGCCTGGTAAAGAAAGAAAATGATCCACGAGACGTTTACAGGGCTTTTCTTGCGTTTGTTTGCATACAACAAAGCCTATGTGAGTTTTACATTTTTCGTAGACTAAACTTGACGCAAGAAGTTGTAGCAAAAAGTGAAAAGATGTATGTATGCAATGTTTATGTATAATTCATGTATTTCTCGGTGTTACGCCACACTGGAAAATAATTCTCAGAACAACAAACGGAACTCACAACTCCCTGTATCTTTCTTCAAGTCCAGTATCTGTAGCCAAGTCATGAACAAGTCTTGTCTTGTTTAAAACTTTATCGCATCAAACCCCAAGAGCACACTTCAAACGAGAGAGGCAATGAGACCGAATGAAAGTAAGTCAGCAGAATTTTTAGTCGATTCTCACACATTTTCCTGATCACAATTCTACATAATACATGGTATTCCACTTGATTCAAGTATTCTGCTTTGCCTCCTCTCTGGTTTTCTTTTTTGCTTCCGTCAATTGGAAGAAAATACTTGAAATAACGAATTCGTTCACAATCAACTAAGTAAGCTGAGATCCGCTCATGAGTGTGCTTCAATGTATGCACTTATACCTCTTCACTCATCATCGTCATGAGGAAAATCTTAAGGGACACTTTCAACCTTCTAAAGTTCCCTTTTGAGATTTTGAGCTTTCTGTACGTGGGAAGCGGAATATGCGACGGTGGGTATTGTTAAAACATGGAATGTCATCTCATCATGTACAAAAACGTAGTCGAAATAGTAGCAATGATTATAATGGTATATCATTTGTCTGTCAGTCAAAGATACGTACTATGTACTGTTCATACACTACACGACTACACCCGTGAGCACAGCCTATAAAAAGTATACCAATTCTTGCGAAATACCTTGTACCTTGGTTTTTTCAACCCTTGAAAACTTACTTAGAGTATGGAGATTGGATGTTACAAAAAGTAGTATGGAAACTCGAGGCGATTTTTGTATCGTCGAAAAAGTAGAGCGAGTAAGAAAATGGAAATAGCAATTCATACTACAGAAATTTTCTTTTCGATGTGGTCGCACCGCACTGACACTGCAATTTCATGAACATGGTGGGATTTTTCCAAGTCCAGACGTAGACATCTTGATGGAAGTAATGATAAAAGAAATGTACATAATATTAGGTATTCTTGTCCCCCAGTACTCATTATTATTTCCAGACAGAGATCCCACTCTCATCTCTATATTCATAGGAAACTCTGAAAATGCTTTTGGCGCGAGTCAAGCACATCATCACAAAAGAAAACGAACTGTAATAACGGGGCAATGAAATCTACAGACTTTGAGAAGAATTATAGAATTTCATGGTGAAAAGACCACGAACGGAGGAAGGAGAGCAAGTTCAAGTAGGCAACTTTCAATAGTAAAGTTGCAGACAAAAGGATAGATTAATGAGCATCTTGTAGTAATAATATTAAAATATCATCTGAGAAAATTACTGTTCTTCCTTCCTCTCTTCTAAAATTTTGTATGCATTTCATCTACACATAAGCTTCTTTGCTTTTCTCCAGCTTTCCAGAATGTTCTTCATTTCATCAACTCTGCCTTTTTTCATCTCTTCTATAGGGCTCAAACAACATAGGTCTGGTTTTGCATTTCTCTTTTCTGCCAAAATTAAGTGAGACGAGCAAGTTCACTCTACTTTTTCATCTATTTTCTTGAGGCATTTCATTTTCTCCTTTGTTCAAATGCTCGGTGAACTATGTATACAAGTAAATTCACAAAACTTTATAAAAGCCGTTGCTTCCCTTACCATTTGTCGTCAACCTCATCAGCTAAGTACAAAACCTCAAGGGATCTTTTAAAGATTACGATGTGATGTCAGCGATGTGATATGAAATGAGTTTTGTAAGACAAAGAAAATCTACAGAAGTAAGGTTATGGAGTGAATGCGCTATGCGCTTCCACATGTTCCCGATTCATATCGTTATTTTCTTCCAAAATATTAGTTTTAAAATGTTCAAACAGCTTGCTTTTCCGTACCAATTTTCCTGTCAAAACCTCGCCAGTACAAGTCAGATTTATGTTGAAAATATAAAATTTCTACACGAAAGGGCAAAATGTCTTCTTATAACAGAGCCATGCAACATTGCCCATTTCTCCTTGATTAACAATATAAATATCTAGTATGCTATGATGCACTTATAAAGAAAACATGTTCTAAATAAAGTATCTCCTCTTGCAAGCATGCATCTGTGTTCATATTTATCTTCCGTGCTTGAATGTCTGCCCTACATTCATTATCAGTTGTTCACGTTCATAATTCACTGGACTAACGACGTCTGAGGAAGGAGAATGTTTCACTACTGAACGTATTTTTAGCATCCGGTCCTTCCCTTTTCTACATAGGTATTTATTCAATTTCCCAAAATGTACAACCACCACTTTCTCTTCAGTTTCAAGAATCATTCAACCAAAAGTGGAGAGAAATCCACATAAGTGGAGACTCCGCTATGACACCATTTGGGTGTATGTATATGAATATACTTGACATTCCAAAAGAGTAACTTTTACTGCAGAGATAGTGATGAAGACGGGGGATGCAGTCGAATGAAATAAATCTAGCTTTGCTCTTTTTACGCATCTGGGCAAAAGCTTGTTTTACTTTAGCTGGATGTGTGTACACAGGAACTCTTTCAGTTGTAAACGGAACTGTTTGCACGATTCACTTGGTTAGCTTGCTTCGCTCTCCCACCCATTCTCGCAGTTTTCATTCGGGCGATGCGATACGGTCATTATTAGATACAAACGACGGAAACATGTTCTAGATTGGATGGAATCTCTTCTCATGAGCTAGTATAAAGTAATATACGCGATTGTTAATGAAGTTCGCCTTCGCACTAGTCCTTTTACCAACTTTTCTCTCCTTTCCACTCACAGCGGATGCTGGAAATACTAGTCGATGTTCAGCTTGCATTATATAGCTCCATGCATAAAATGATTTGCTCGCTCGATCCAATCATTATTTCATTTCATCTGAGCTAGCTCCAGTCAGTTTTTCTCATCTAAACATTTTTGTACCATTAAAATTCCTTTTCTGTACTTGCCTTGATTATGCTCATTTGGATGGTTATCATTACCAAGTCCATTACATATAATGATAATAATGATCAAGGCACGACACGAGAAAAGTAGCACTTTACTGCAGCCCGATCGTTAATGAAATTGACTACCTGATACTTATCAGAAATTGCCATTGTGCTATTGTGCAACGTAACTTAACCTTGTCAATGGTAAAGTAAGGGTATATAGAAGAGAACATTAGAATAGAAAACTATTCTCAAATGCGATCACAAAATGAAAGGAAGCCGGTTCTTTCTACGTTTGTAACAATAATGATTACATTCAGTTACAATAGGGCTGGAGTGTAATGTAATTTCACCATTAAAATTCATTAAGATGGCGAGAACCAGCAGTCATGCATATTTAATTAGCTAGGTGGCTATCGACAATAGTTAGATTGGTTTCCGCTAAATATACGGCAATCGGAGTTCACAAGGCAATCAACATAACATGGGTGTTGCGATCAAAATCAGAAATTAGTATGCATGGAGTGAGCTGACGCACAAAGACTCACTAATCAAGAATTTAATTCTGGTGTTGGAGATTGAGCGTTTGTAAGCGTGAAGAAATGGGAAAGTTTAGGAAAGAAAAAAGTTTATCGTTCAGTCATTAAGGCATCGTGAATGGGAAAAATCTCACTTTCAATGATTGATGAATGCGTAACGCAATGGCATCCGGCATCAGTACTCATGAATGGAGATTGAGAAAAAAATAGACCATATGCACAAAAGCACAAGAATAAAACGTATTATAGATAAAGTTAACAATCCTCCCTGGCAGAATTGTGTACAAAGGAGCAATTCATTAATTATATGGTTAATTATTCATTAATTCTTCTAAACCGAGAGCAATATGTTGAACATAATGGTAACACATCAAAAAACATATGTACAATACGATCCATAGTACAAGGGGGTTGCCTTTCTTGTATACTGT
>JAHZNA010003674.1:0-13447 GCA_027743935.1 Sinodicranocentrus sp. ZH6 | reverse complement strand
TGCATTTGATCTCGCCCAGCTCTTTTCTCCTCTTTCAAATGAAACATGTGCGAAAGCCGGTGAAATTAAATCCCCTTCAAGCATTATTCAAAAAGATAAAGATAAACTGCCAGAAAATACGGAATCCATGATATTTTTCTTAAGTGATGGAAATGCCACTTCGGGGCCAAGGGATCCTAGAGTTTTATTAAACTCATTTCACAAGCTCAACCACGAAAAGTTAATTAAACCTCTTCCAATTTACTCCATAGCTTTCGGGCAGAATGCTGATTTTGAGTTTTTAAAAATGCTATCTTCTGAAAATGGAGGAACACATAAATTTATTCCGGAAAACTCTGCTGGTGGAATAGAGCTTGCAAACTACTATGCCGAAATATCCTCTCACATATTATCTCGAATTCAGCTAGTATTTTCTAATAATAATGACACGTCTGGCGAGATAAAACACACTTCAACAACAGCATCCTTGGTATTGATTAACGGAACAGAGATGTTGACCGCTGGTGAAATATATGTCAGTTCCAAAAATAATCGCTGGTCATCAAAAAATTTGTCAATCGAGGTTGAAGCCGCGGGTGCAAATGGAATGCTAAGGTATCAATCTCCCGTATACGACTGCCGCACACTTGAAACAACTTTAGACTACTGTCTGGATAAGCTTGACTTGTTCTTAGAAAGATTGCAAGCTTATCAGCTTTTGAAAAAATTGATGATTCGAGATAAGAAAGTTCAAATGGGATACTCATGTCCTAAATCGCTCGATGAAGATTTTTATACCCAAAATTTGGAAGATTATTATGGATACGAAGACCAGGAATGCCTGAATCCTTTTAAAGAACAGATTACCGAACTGGCCATGAAGGTTTGAAAGCTATTCTGAAATTACAAAATCTTCACGAAATCCAATTTTATCATCACTTATCACTATATTTCTCTTTTTCCCTTTCAGTCACACTTTATCACCCCATATACATCATTTATTTTATGTAGTGGACCTAACGTTGATGTCGGACTTAAAGGTCATATTGACATGAAAGTTCCTCGAGGAAAGGGAACAGGGGATGGAATTAGCACCGACGCTACAATTAAATTTTCAGTTTCGGACTCCAGTGATGATAAACTGACAGATAAGGACGGTGAAAAATCTGAAAACAACGTTGTGCCCGTACCTGCTAAATTGATTAGTTCAGCTGACAATGTCGTCGATATTGAAAATCATGTCCTGGCAAACGTTCACAGTACTGATTTAAGTGACGTCAGAAAATATTCTAATAAAACAGTTTCTGACAATAATTTAAACTCAAACTGGTATTCCAAAAATTTACAAGATTTTGCCGCTTTATTTTTTAGAAAGATTTTGATTCCAAAGCATCCCAGCTATAATGTAACGAATTCTAGAATCAGTAATTTAACAAATTCTTTGAACGACACTGGTAGCATTAGTATTTGATGTACACAAGCCAGCAACTAATAGCTTAATAGATAGATGTACATGTACTCGAGATGTGCTAAAACTTTAAGCAAACGTAAATTACAAGCAGTAGCAATTAGCTTTTTACCTGCTTTTTACACTATCCCACCGATCAAATGTATAATGCACTAACAATGCAATAATGTAAATACATCGTGTACAAATGATTTGATCATTCGTATGCTGCAATTGCAATGCAAGCCAAAAGCGTATTTTAAGGTTGTAGAGTGCTTCACAAAGCTATAATTAAACTAATTACCAGTTTGTTCTAAGAATTTATGTAAGCCAAAGGAGGAAAATATAGTCAGTCCTCTGCTAAATAAATACATTTTGTACTTTCTCGTAAGGACAAAATATTTTGTTGCTTAAAAATACCATTTTCAGTTGCCAAAAACTAATCATAAAAGTGATTCTGCACCCCGACAATGCAATTGATGATTGGTCATAATCATAGAACCACGATATTTAGCTTACATTGTAAAGGCATAACGTGCACACGACCCAAGAAAACAGAAAACAATTTTATTAAATTGAAGAATTATGTAGCTAAATAAATATAATTCATAGTTTAACAGATTCAAAGCTTTTGGCACATTAGTAAACTACATTCCATGCAATAATTATTATCATTTACCAACAAATTTCACAAGAAGCAGAGGAACTAGGTTAGAGAAATAAAGTTGAAATAGTAATTGGTAGATTTATCCATAGAAGCACAATCAAAAAGAATCTACGAACGTTCCGACCCTAAAATTAAAATGAAAATATTTGCCAATTGTTCCTTTAATAATGAAGGTCGTAAGGTGTCGTGGGTCATACCGGCACGGGTAAATCATCAAACTTAGCCTCCACTGTGGGGAAATGTAAACGTTTCGGTTTCATTCCAAACTTATCGATCCATTGAACAGATATGCATCTAATTTACAAGAAATTTAACTCGTACATTAACTAATTTGCAATTTGATAATAGCATCCATTCTAATAATTACGGCGGATTTCCTCCAGCCCACTTCGCCCACTTCGCCCACTTCGAAAATTTGAGTTTTGAATTGAGAATTTGTGAACATCATTTGGTTAGGTTTTGAAATTTAGGCAAAGTTTACATGATGTAATTATTTGTTACGTTAGTTTGGGTTATTATATCAGATTTATGATAAAATGACAGGCTAATATTCATTTGAAGTGGAGCAAGTGAGCGGGTGAAGTGGACCGGACCCTTCTCCTTCTAATTACCGTCATTCCTAGGTAAAACAGCACTAAACTTGAGCAGGCGATGTACACTACAATTTTAATAGCCGGGTTAATGTTTTCCCCGTTTATTGTGGCGTTGTTAATGCATAAAACTGAAAAAATCAAAATAACATCTCATTGACACCTGAGCATTGCATGCAAAAATGGAGGTAATGTTGATATCAGCAATGTTAAAAAACTAGGGAGATTTACGAGCCAAGAAAAAGCATGAGTATCCACATCCAATGTGAAGTATTTCGACAATCGAACTTATCAGTTTCCTCTTGTGACGGATCCACGCACTTATATAAGATACTCCTAGGCACAAAATGTACACGTTCCCAACCACAATATGCTCATTAAGATCGGAGATGAGCTTCTTACTAAAGAAGCCCATATACATTAATATAGTTGATCCTCCAGCTCCGACCATATGCATCTTGAATATAATATATTACTATGAATAATTAGTTTCACTTGTTTGGAGCATGTATGTGACATGTAACAGTTCCAGAACTCACCCAAAACCAGAGTTTTTGTCCTTTAAAACTTGACAAGTTGAAAGTTTCCTTATAAAATCTAGCTACAAATACGCAAATCGGCATGATACAAAAGTTAGTAATGATGTTAATGGCTCCATGAGGAGTTCTTTTAATCACACTGGGTGCTTCTGTTGTGGAAGGTGGCTCTGTCAGTTGTTCTACGTCAAGGCACACTGATTCACATTTTGGATATATGTTTGGAATTGATGGATCACATTTCGGTATATCTGCAGTAATCAATTGCGTCGGTGGTCTTGAGCCTCTGAAATGAGGAACAAACTTCGGCACGCCAACACAAACTTGATCTTTGAGGTCGTCTCCTGTTTGTTTGATGCAAGCGTCATAGGACCGACTATAATCGAAGGCATTGTCTTGATACTAAATGTTGAGAAATAATACAATGTTTGTCGATTTAATGCTTAAAAAATGGGTATTTATGAATTGATAAGTCATACCGTTCTGGAAAACAGATAATCTGGTTGATTTACAGCCGATTCACATGTGTGAGGAAATCCATTAAACAAAGGCGAAGGAATGAATGGATTTAGTTTTCCTCGATTTGCATTATCAGCTCCGGATTTCAAGTCAAAATAGTCATCACTTTCCACAATGCTATATATTCCTCTTTGAAAGTTATGCACCACCATCAATCTAAGAATCCCAGTAAATTTTGTAATTGAAATTCAAACAGATTTGGTCAAGTCAACCTCAAGCCACTTGATCTTGATCGTAAATAAATAATGCCAATGTTATATCATGTCACATACTGAAATCTAACTCTGGAGGTGTAATGACACGGTGGTAGATACCACACTAAGTTTGCATGTACTTCTGATGTCCTCCCGTAATACTTTTGCACTGCAAGAGCTATGCAGTCGGCTATATTGGGTTCGGGGTATTCAGTGGATGAGTTCTTATCGTTCTTTTGCACTGCAAGAGCTATGCAGTCGGCTATATTGGGTTCGGGGTATTCAGTGGATGAGTTTTTATCGTACGGAAGTACAGGTCGCTGAATGCAGTCCGTTGGATAGACAGAGCCTCCGGTGGGTGGACAAGGGTTTGTTGGTACTGGAATGCCCCCAGGAGGTGGCCCCGGGCAAGGTTGACCTACTACTGGAGGATTACAGCACTGAGTACTTACTTCGAATCGGTCGACGAGTAGTGGGGGGTTAGAGTTTGAATAATCTGTTTTCAGGTCCCTTTCTAACTCCCATGGCGCGGCTGAATTCTCCACGTACCCTGGCGGTCGACATACATTCACTGTGAAAGGCCTACATTCAAACACAGGCATTGACTGCGTTGTCGGATCATTTCTCAAATCGTAATGTCCTCGCACTGTTGGACAATCAGCGTGCTTTATGTGCCACGGAGGAACTGGCGGATTCTGATTGACACCATCGTCGCACCATATGCCGGTTTTGAATGGACAACAGTTTCGTTCGTCTTTTATAGGGCAAGTACATGCGTCAACAATAGAATTTTGTGATGTCAATTAATATGCAAATGGTTTCAAACTACCGTTCTAGAATCATAACTTACACCACTGAATGAAAATACTCTCGCATTCCTGTTAAATATTATAAGTAGTCAACGTTAGTTAAAAGTTACATAAAGTATAACATTTATTGGCATCAATTTATTCTTTTTTTATTACACTTTCGGCTGTCGGGCCTGGACTGCAAGTACTGACTTGATCGGACAGTGGCTTTCCCCTTAAACCAGGATCCCACTCCCATTTTGGCGGCCATTGTGGAGTACCTGGAGCAGATGTTGAGGTCGTTAGTGGAGTGAAACCAGGAGGTGCAGGAGGTTCAGGTGGTTCTGCATATTGTGGGGTAAACGACGTAATAATACACTGGCTAGGAATTTTTGCATCGATGCAAGTCTTAGATCGGCGACTCTTCTCTTCTTCCGGAATGAGCATTTGATGATGGAACGCCATGATATATGGGTGCTATATTAAATATAATTTTAGCATATTTATTGAAATAGTTGAGACGGTGCTCATGGTTAAGTACATTTCTACTAAAATGCACAATTTCCAATTAAATAATTTACCACAGGATGGTAGTAGGTTCTCTTTTTGCAGGCAATAGGGTGTCCCACCGGCTTGCGACAATCTACACAGTTAAACTCTTTCGGGTGAAGAAAGACACCCGTTGGTAGGCCTACGCCCAGTGGTGCATAATTTACTTGCACTAAAAGACCTTCGATGGGTGTGGAACTGTAGTACGTGTCAACACCTAGCATGAAAAAACATAGCATTCTCTGACATTTACGTCGCAAACCATATCACATCTGAACTCGATCGACCAACTTACTAAACTTGAATTCCCGTCGTATTTCCGAGTTAAAAACTAAATGGGCACGCTGATAGAGATTACCGCCAGCTCCAATTGACACGTTATCCTGCGCCTTAAGTTTTATGGGTCGTAGGTCAATTCTGTATCTGAACCGCTGTAAAAATTAATTGATGAATTAGGCACAATTTCAATTAATCTGGGTACACCTACTATCAACACAATTTTTAACTTACAACATTGGCTTTGAAATAATCAAAGTATTCCCGTTTTACTATGGGTTTAAATTCACTGAACGGATAAGACTGGAGCTCCGGCTCATCTTCCCCATTAACACACCACTGAATTAAACGATGTTCATCATGAAGCTTCATTGGGATTGGAGGTGGTGGAGCTACCCCGCCCGGGCCCGTCGCACCACGAACACAATCAGTATTAAATAGGAAATAAAGAATAAGCAAAATTAACTTTCGCTTATAGTTTAACATTATTATTGCAAATCGCAATTCACAACAAAATTCTCATCAAATCTGAAATCTATAAAAAGCAAATGACAAGCATTCTTGAAGGCGTATAGGTATTTAGATCTGAGGAGTGAGACCGCTTAAAAAATCCAACAATAACTCTCGTGTTTGAAAATGTAATCATTTCCTTACAAACTAATAATTGCGTTTCCCTGGGTAAAATTTTGAGATTCACAAAAGTCTGCTCTGCTCCCAACTAACCCAACCCCAAAACATAACATATTTATGACGACCACAAACTAAATTGAGGACCAACGGGTTTCGGTTTCTTACATGATGCACTAAATTAATGAATAATTTCCTTGAATTATTTTTCGAGCAGTTTCGAAAAGTTAAGGACAATGAGTGTGCATTAGAATTGCATGCAACAATTTTCTCTCAAAAGCCTTGCTTGGATTTCCATATATGCATGTTTAGTGTTTGCTCCTTGAAAATGTGGTAGACAAAGCACATAATATACACAACACAGACCACAGGAGAGGGATATGAGGGAAATCATCTGATTTGACAAATGTTTGTTGTCGTTCATGTAGCTGAAATTCATTTTCGCCCATCTTTTTGTATACTAAACGAAAATAAGTTATGATTCTTGTAAAAGTAGTTTTGAAAACGGGCAGCGGTTGTCACTGTCCTGCTTCACAACTTCCATTCGTGTTTAGTGGAGTAATTAAAAGGCAAATGTCATCAACTTCGGTTTTGTCGGGAAAAAGGATCAGATTCCAAGTCTTCCAACCATTAACGAAGCGTTTATCCATTAAAGCTTGTCGATATTTTTCAAGCCAATCAAGCGACAGTGTTAGCGTTCGACAGGATGAGGTGAATAAATTCGAAAGAATGTCGTCATCATGGTGGGATCAGATTGGGGGACAAATGAAAGAACTGCATTCCATGAATCGACTTCGGTGCGTAATGAATGAGTCATTTGGTGTAGCGAAATATTTTGAAATTATCTATTAACTCACAGAGAAAAGCAATATATATGCATATAAGCTTGTTTTTCTCTAATTAACTCATAATTTATTTATTTTAAATTAAAAACAGAGTACCATTCATCCGGGATGGACTGCTTCAAAGAAATGGACGAGCTAGAGATATTACTCCTAGACCGTTGGAAGGAATGCAGATTTTGGATATTGGCTGTGGAGGTGGTTTACTTTGTGAGGTAAATTTTTAAATCTAAAAATGATTATTTATCTCACTTCATTGTGTGCAATTATCACTTATCCAGCTCATTGTTATTCCTACAGCCACTTGGAAGATTAGGAGCTGATGTAAAGGGGATTGATCCTGGTCAAGAAAATATCCATGTCGCGATAAATCACTTGTCAGATGATTTACGAAAACGAGTTTCCTACGAATGTATTAGCATTGAAGATTTTGTTCTAAAATATCAAGGACAGTTGACATATGATGCAGTTGTTATGTCGGAAGTGATTGAGCATGTTGAACATCCACAGCAGTTTATTAGTACTGCAGCCGAAGTTCTGAAGGTTTGTGAATAATTTGTTAAGTTTTAATTGAAGATTTTTTCTACTCTGCGATCTGTTATTCATTAGTATTTTGAACTTTAGCCTGGCGGCTCACTATTTTTAACCTCATTAAATCGAACTCTGGAGTCATGGATGGGGGCGATAGTTGCATGGGAATATTTGTTAAGAAGGCTACCCGTGGGTACCCATGAATGGAGGAAATTCCTGACGCCAGAAGAAATAGAACGGATTTTAAAATCATGTTAGTACTTTGTATGATATACTTTGAAACTAAGTGTGAGTTATTGTGTCTCATTTAAAAAGTTGCTTTTTATGTGATAGGTGGATTAAGAGCAGTACTTATTCACGGGATGTGCTACAACCCCGTAAATAACTCCTGGAAGTGGTCTTCTCAACGTGCTATAAATTATGCAATGCATGCCGTAAAAGATTAGCATATACACCTCAGATACACCTCAGATTAGTTAGTCGGTCGGTACATGTACCTATCTATATGAATTACGCTGGTGAGGAGAGAAATATAATAATTTGTGTGCATAGATTCTAGCTGACTTTGACTGATTTTCTAAATAAAGATGTTGCTCCAAAGTTCGCAGTGCTTTATTTATTGTGTTGCTGTAGGCACGTAAAATATTCTGTTTTTGAACATGAAATATTTCTGCTCCCTAAGGGCGTTTCTTAACTTCGTAAATTAAAAATGGCTTAGCGCTGAATCCACCCACCGCATCTATATGTTTTAGATAAAGAAAAATGTCCGCACTATTTGAAAATGAAAGTGTTCCAGATGCCGAACAGGAATCAGGCTTTGGCGAGGAGGAAGAAGAAACCACTGCAGTAGCTCAAACTCGAGGGCATTCTTTCGAAGGTGAAGGCAGTCTTACCCCTTCAGGATCTGGAAAGGAAGGCATTGATGACCTCAATGTCAATACTGTAACTCCTGAACCCATCCCTGTCCCTACACAACCACCATGGTTGGAGTGGTCAGATGATTTCATTAATGAAGAGAAATGGGAATCTGATGTAAACCTTGCTTGCATATTTCTTGTCATCCGTACTCTGAACTATAATTAACTTCTCATACTAAAGAATTACTAAACTTCTCATGTCTAATAGGGTAATCAAGAGTACTTCGAAGATAACTTTACAGCCGCAGATCTACTTCGCATTAAGGCATTCCGATGGATGCGTCCTGTAGACGTTTTCCGGGAACCTCCTACAGTAGTAAAATTCAATTCCCTCACCCTTGACCTAATTACGCCGAACGCAAATCTTTGCGAGAAATCTGAAGTGTTGAGGTACATCCTAGGTGAAATATCCGAACTGTATGATTATAGCATGCAAAATAAATTCGAATGTGAAGGCGAAGGCGTAACATATGTTCCTAACTACCCCGAGGATGACCGACGATGGACACCTTGGGGTCACATGTAAGATATTAGACTCAATCTACCAGACTTTTCACAGGTGAAAGCGTGAGCATATTTTAAACAAACGTTCCATTTTATAGCTATAGCTGCTGCAAAGCCGGAGTACGAGGGGAAAAACCAGTTTACAATCCAAAAGGAAAATACTATGTCCGCTTATATTTCATGGTGAGTAGTCTATTTAAATACATAGTTTAGCTGTTTTGGGGAAACTTTTCAAAATGTGGATATTTTACATAAAGGGAGCCTGGCGTCGTATCGTCGTAGATGATCGCATTCCCGTGCTTCCTAACGGTCGAAGTGGTCTACCCCTCACAGGTCTCAACGAATTATGGCCGATGATATTAGCAAAAGCTTTATTGAAAGTGGCTATTGTCACTTGGAGTGGTGGTGATGTAAAACGGTTCAGTACCATTTCCGCCTTGACAGGATGGGTGTTTGAGTGGATTGACAATATGTATTTAGAATACAAAAGTCATTTCATTACATTATAGTAACTTCATTTACTATATATGGCCTTCATTCGATTTTTTTGATTCAGAGATGGGGTGAATGAGGAAGCACTGTGGGTAGACTTGGAAAACACCCTGCCGAAATTCAAAGATCCCACAAGAATCCCCTCTTGGAACGCATTAATGCAACGCTCAAAAAAGAAAAAGTTTGGAACTTTAGAAGGTGGCGATACATTTTGGTGGATGCCTCCACTCGCCGCTCACCCAAGTGACTTAGGGGACAGCTTAGATGACATCCCTTTCCAGGATTTTGAACATGAGTCTTTGGAACAAATCAGAGAAATTGTTCGAGCCCCATTTTCCACTGACGGGGAAGAGTTCCGACAACCGATTGAGTATACTTGGAAGCGTACAGCTGATCAAAAGCGACGACAAAGTGAACCAGTTATCCCAGAAATACAGGAAGATGTTCAATCATCCGAAAAAAATGCAGTTGAAATGGTTGAAAACACGCAAGCTGCAGAAGGAGTAAAGAAACCGAAAAAGGGAAAAGAAATTGTCGAGCCGAGCGAAAGGAAAAGTATGGGACCAAAAAAGTTTGCAAAAAAACAGAAAGAAAAGGAGTTGGCAGAGAAAAACAAGCAAAATTCAAGTCACAAGGATTTAGCAAAAAATCATAAGAAAGATAAGGCTATCAAAGAGAAAGGGGAAGTGGATGAGAAAGACAAGGAAAAAGTTGTAGAAGAGCTAAAGCCAGTGAAAGGAGTAACTATCGAAGAACCTACAACCACTGAAGAAGAGGCTGAAGAGAAAACAAAACCTGGTTTTGGTCCGAAAAACTGGTTCAAAATAAAAAATATTGGTAGGAACGACCACCACTGTGTTTTTTATAGTATTCCCTTATCTATAGTAAAATAAGAATTGTCTTGACTCTAGTTTTGGGCCAGGAACAAGTTATGGGTAGGAAGAGTCGGAGTGTTAGGAAATCTCTTATCGCTAAATCGATTAGGTCAGACGCAGGTACCCCCTTTCTTTTTGAGGAAGCAGCCGATCCAACACCAGATGTGTCAGTAAAAACGGAAGCAGAGGCTAAATTAAACATTTCAGAGAAGCGTGTTCAAAAACCAAGTAGGAAAAAGTCTCCAGCGAGGTTGCCACCAAATGCAAAAATTCCTCCTATTTCAGAAATTCTCTATGGAGTGCAAAAGTACAACGGCGTTGATTATCGAAATGTTGTAAAAAATTGGGAGAATATATGCGGCAAGGATTCCCCAATTGCTTTGATTGTTGTGTTAAAATACTTCCCAAAACCAGAGGATGATGGAATTCCACAATTACCTTCTTTTCTCCAGCATCCCATACAGCTAACAGAAGTGAGGGACACTTACCTACCGAAACTTTCCGATCGACCTGCGACCCCACTCTGGAAAAGATTTCGGTGGAAGGCGTGGGCTATGCGGAAGGGATTAATACCAAGTGTGAAAAATAAATCTGCTCCTAACATTTGTTCCAATGTAATCATGTCGGTTTACGGCTTTGCTTTCAATTTTCAGTGGAGGAAGATCATTCGAGGGATATTATTCACGCAATCAAAGCGAAAACCCCATTCGTATTCAAAAACGACTGGTACGAATTTGTCGAGAGTGAATCCCAAAATTTCGAAGAAATTCCTGGAGAAGACGACACTTTTGTCGATACTAGATTTTTCTATAGTTTCAAAAGTAACACCACTCCTGGAGTTGGTGTAGTACCTTCCATTGCACCGGCAGTTCCTCCAGTAACTCATCATTTCCCTGCACCAAATCCATTTACGATTTCTTCCGCAAGGCAAAGTAAAGCAGAAACTGTAGCCGTGGAGTCCAGTACAGTTGAGTCAAACACTCCAGTAACGACACCTTTGAACATGGTTCCCAAAAGCTCACACGCCTCTGGAGGATCCAATAAAAGAAAGGAAACCCTTGTCAGAAAGACTCTCAATCATCCAAAGCACGCAAAGGGTGCTGCTAATCAACAACAAACTACTAGCCCGACCACGGAAAAGATGTCGTCCACAAATGAAGAGAAGAATGAAGGTGGGAAGGGATCCCAAACAATGATTCTTCATGAAACACAGATTGTTCGAGGGGAGTCGGATGACGACTTTTGATGATGGCTCGAAGCGAGTATCCCATTCAGAATCTGTTGTTCCAACTTCCGCCTGTGGAACTATGTGGTTCAGTTGTGATGACATTGCTAGAAATCTCAGGTTGGGAAACTTATAATGTTAAAACTTGAGCATTTCGTTTGACACTTAAACATCAATTTCTGAACATGTTTTAGAAAATTTTGTAAATTCTACACATCCACTTCTATCTTTGGCTCGTGTTATATTCTACGAAGAGAGCCAAATGTGATTCCTCTTGTGTTAGATCCTGCCTTTCAAGAAATTCACTCAAATATTCCAAAATATCCTGA
Source organism: Sinodicranocentrus sp. ZH6 (assembly GCA_027743935.1). Lineage (NCBI taxonomy): Eukaryota > Metazoa > Arthropoda > Collembola > Entomobryomorpha > Entomobryidae > Sinodicranocentrus > Sinodicranocentrus sp. ZH6. Next base: position 1,560 of record JAHZNA010003674.1, on the reverse strand, counting down.
GGTGGTTATGCAATATAAGCAAAAGTCTGATTGCATCAATTCAAGCATTGAATTTGAGCGGTGGAAGTCCTATCACGTGACCAATTACCATCTTGATGATACGCAGGGAATTGATTCGGGATTTTACATGTGTAATGTTTTAAAAAATTCAAACAAAAATTCCATTAATTCGTAATATCACAATTTGCAACCGAACTAAAGTTTCGACAATGTTTCTTATCTGGTGTCAGTCAGTGACTGTTGGACTGAGCAAGAGTTAATTATTAGTGTGCAAATATTACAAGAGGAATTTTTGAAGCAGTACACTGCTGCAACTACACTACAATCTGAAGAAATGCCTGTTCCACCTCGTAAGGTCATTCATAATAATAATTTTATGGACGAATTAAAGTTAATGTTGAGTTTGACTTGTCTGTTTCAGCGACACCAAATGCAACGTCCTTTTCATCCTCCCAAAATGGTGCTGATCAAAGATTTGAAGATAACCAGCGAGAGACGAGAGCTTTGAATTTAAATTTTATCATGGAACCTTGGGATTGGAGAAAGGATTGTTGTTTGAATCAACCCTTAATTTGCACTTCAATTCGAGATCAATGGATCGCTCATGTTCGACTTCCAGCAGGGTAAGAATGTTTGACTCATCTGTAATTAAAATATTACTGGAAAACTGCATTTAAAGTTGACATTCCAGGCGAAACACATTTCGAATTTGGCTCATGATCCAAAACAGTGATTCTGTTAAAATTCCAAAACGAAAATCTGCTGAACGGATGGAGCTCGACGACCAGAATGAGCTCTTACGAAGGAAAAATTCCATTCCATTTAGTGTTCGAATTGTATCACAAACTCCCATTTATGTTGGAAGTCGGATTGAAGTCCAAAATTATATGACTAATCCGCCCATGCTTTTCCTCAAACAATGTGGTATTCTGCCTTATTCAGCATGTTGACTTTTTTAAGAATAGCAGACGTATTTATACTTTTATTATTCTCAGAGAGACTCGCAAACAATTTGTGGGGACTTTTTGCCTGCTTTGGAAAGCAGCGTTTTGCATTTCAGCAGAATCTTAAGCAATTAAGACGTTCCTACTGTCCTGCATATTCGGAACCTAATTTAATCAACAAATTTTTGCGAGGAACGCATGACACATTCGAGGAGCTGTTTGTATCTTTGATTACGCAATATAATGAGGGAAAACTGGACAGGATGCTGGTGTTGACGCTCAGGGTTTTATTTATGAACCCGATGGTGAATATTATGCAAACTTTTTATAATAAATATTTATTTGGCACATGTAGTTACCTAATGACACAATATTTTAGATCGGCAGGCAGTTTGTTCCAAAAACGAACCGTACTAGCATTGACAAGACAATGTTTGATGGGATATATAAAGGACTAGGAAGGTAAATGTTCGCACTTCACTCACACTATTGAATTTTTACCTCATGGGTAGTTGTAATACATTATGCATTATTTTGAAACTAGAAAAGCCAAAGGACTAGTTTTGAACTCTACGATAACCATCCAAAGGTATTATCGTGGATGGAGGGTATGTTA